>PVJO010004632.1:31235-107551 GCA_004026905.1 Hystrix cristata
TCTTCTTCTTCTTCTTCTTCTTCTTCTTCTTCTTCTTCTTCTTCTTCTTCTTCTTCTTCTTCTTCTTCTTCTTCTTCTTCTTCTTCTTCTTCTTCTTCTTCTTCTTCTTCTTCTTCTTCTTCTTCTTCTTCTTCTTCTTCTTCTTCTTCTTCTTCTTCTTCTTCTTCTTCTTCTTCTTCTTTCTTCTTCTTTTCTTCTTTTTTTTATTATTTCTAGCTGTCAGGCTCATCATTCCTTTTTAATACAGTATAAACTTGGGAAAGCAGCACTTTCTACATACTTTTCTTCTCTTCCCTTTGGATTTTAACTTTTTCTTCACCACACACCCATCAAATTGATAAGAAAATTACAGATAATAACTCCATGCATATTTATCCCATACACTTTTAATACAAACCAGTATTTATTTCTCAGGCTTAAAGATTTATGGTCAACTTCCTGTCTCCAGTACTTCTGCCAGCAAATAAACGTGGTAAATAACTCCTACGATTCTTAGTAACCACCAGGTTCAACTAGTGTGTGTTTAAAATGTGCAATAGTTGCAGGAGAACACTGTCCAAAATTTTGTCAGCTCTGAAGGAATAAATTATAGCCTTAATCCAATCTATAGCTCATAGACCCTGAAATAGCACTAGGTAGCATTTTTAACTTTCAACAAAAACAAACGATTCTCTCAAATTAAGGATATTGTGACAGAACTAATGACTTAAATAAAAATTTTTTATTATCAAATTATAGGCAGTAGTAATTATGCCACTGGGTCTTACAGACCAGAAATAGAATCTGTTGCATATTTTGAGTGGCTTAAAATTTCACCTTTCTCAACTACTTGCACTTTTGTTGTTGGCAGAATTGGCCTGACAATTAAGCACCGAGAGAATTACGAATGTTCAATTCAGAGAAGTGATTTGATGCTCAAGAAAATGGAGTTTGTGTAAGCCAAACTCAAAAGACAAACTGTGTGCTTCCCCTAAAACAAGACTCAAAAGAAGATGACAAGCAAGTGAAAGGGAGAGTAGTGTTAGGCAAGAGAAAGGGAATGAAGAGCAGGGCAAAATTTTATAAAGAGAGTATTAGGGGAATGGGTTTACTGAAAATATATTACATGCATGTATGAAAATACCACATAGAAACCCAATATTTATAAAATCAATAGACACTAATAAAATATATTTTAAAAGAAAAGGATTGCAAAAAGTACTCTTTTACTACAGAATATTTCTAAGTTTTACAGACAAAAATAGAGGTGAGAAGAAGACAGGAGAGCAGAGAGAAAAACTGAGGGAACAAATTTCTGTGAGGAGTTAGGTGAGGACTACCACCAAGATCTAAGGGAACACCACCTAACCTGTTCGTTCTGATCCCACTGTTGGACACGGGCCCTCGCTTTCCGACCTCTACCAGTTCTGTGTTGTAATAGTTATAGCCAAATGTGGTCAAGATAGAGAGACCGGGACTTTTGTTCGAATGTGTGAGGGGGCTGGGAGCCAGTGAGGAGTGTGGGGTGAGGGTGCAAGAAAGCTGCAAACTGAGAAAGCCGAAACGGTGTTCTGGCATTTGAGAAGCCCGGATGGAGAAGCAGGTTGAAGGTCAGCAAAGATAGAAAGGGACGAGAAAGTGGGAGCCGTGGAAGGGAGTATATCTGGCTTATTGCAATTCACCATTCTAAATAATAAAAATTAAAGATAACCATTTACCAGAAGAAAAGAAAGCCAAAATGAAAGTCACAGGTACTAAGTGCATTTTTATTTCAGGCTATAAATAAGACGTCCCGGCCATTTTGCTGGGACCTTGGCAATGGCAGATAACTCGAGAGTAGAAGCATCAAAGTAAAGAGCTCCCTTTTCCATCTCCAACTTTATATGCACCCGGGGGGCTCTGTTAAAGACAGCTGCCCGCGCAGCATCATGTGGGAAGCATTATCCTGAGGAGTTTTCTTTCTGACAGACAGTAAGGTAACACATTTTTATATACAGGTTATGTTTAGATCAGTAAAGGTTAGAGTCGTGAGAATTTTCGTTTAGATATTTGCTCTTATTTTAGAGTGTGACATCATGTCATCCAGTAAATTAAATATAGCCACTACCCAGCAACGCTTCAATTGACTCCTTCCTAATACCTTCATTGCCTTTATCTTTGCGTGACTATTACGTCTGTCCCAGGAATAAGCACCAACGTGGATGATGCTGTTTATTTGCTGCGAATCATTCAGCTCCTTAATAAAACTCATCCATATTCAATTCAGCCTATATGAGTCATACCACATTGTCATCCAGAATGTTAATGTTTCAAGATACAGTCTGATATAGATCAGAAGACACTATGAGAACAATTCACCAATTCATAGTGTCCTATTTATTCTGCACAGGTGCGTTTTACTAAGCAGAACTGCTGCTCATGATGTTTTCTTCTTAGGTCAGAAATTGTGGAAATCAGTGCATCATAAATATTCGAGTCTGATTACCTGCATCTAAAACCATGGGAATTTGGCAGTATGAACTAAATTGCAAGTATATTTAAATGTAGCTAATATGTGTAACATATAGAGTAGAATTACATATCCTGAGCTTTTTTTTCCCAAGACCTTTTGTCTTTGTAGAAAAGGGCAGAAAGAAAGGAAAAAGCAGAAGGAAGGAGGCAAGAAAATAGGAATGTAAACAGGAAGGCAGGTAGAAAGGAAAAGATTGAGCTTTTCTTTCTTTCCCCACAGACTAGGAGAAATGCTCAACATTTAAAATAAGCACCAGAATATAGCTGATGATCTGTTGCATACTTTAGCCTTTATATGGCTAATACGAGGTCACAATTTAAGCATCTGAAAAACAACCCTAGTGACCAGACACTTATGCTACACAGAAGTAGAGTAATAAAACTCTACACACGTTGCCTTTCTGCACATATTGCGTTGCCTTTGCAACTCTGGCCTATATTCACTCTTTTCAGTGTTAACACTACAGTAGAATAAACAAGGTTAAATTATCTTGAAAAGCACCTACTTTTATTAGTAACACCTTGGAAACTAAAGATTAAATTGTATTGGAAGTGAAATTCTGGTATTTGCAGCTTGAATGGTGTATCAACATTTTGATGTTCACTATAACATTTATACTGTTAAGGAATCAGAGCTTTGAAAAACATCTCTGAATTATCATGAAAACAATCACTGAAAACTGCAAATTTCAAGGTTCTAAGACCTATATCTAATCTAGGTAGGAAAGAAATGGAGGAACATGGTATTTCACCATTTGTAGTAGGAAATATGTATGGAAGTATTTCCATAACCAAGAGAAGCCTCTAGAGAAAGGAGGAAACTGCAGGTAAATTAATGCAATGGATTCAGAGGAGAAAAAAAGGAGAATAATGGAAGACTCAAAGGTGCACTCTACAGTAAATAATTCCGTCAGAATTATGTGTGCAAATTAGATCAATTAAAGTGGAAGATGCTCAGTCACATCCCCATCTAGGAGTTAACAGATAGGGGAATAGAGCTGAAACCAGTTCCAGCTGCAATTGTGGACTCTCCCAGGTGGAAAACAAAATAATTTCTGAAAGAACAAGAGTGAGTTATAGTTTTCTTTCCTTTTTTCCTTCTCTCTCTCTCTCTCTCTCTCTCTCTCTCTCCCTCTCCTGTTTTTATTATTTTAAAATTGTCACTGTAGAAGAGAGAATGCATATAGTATCTGGTTTTTCCTGTATTTATACTCTCCTTGAATGGTTACTATAGTAACAACAACAACAACAACAACAACAACAACAACAACAACCACCTGGAAAATGCCTAAACCTTTCCTCAGGAACTCAGAAAGGGCAACTGAAAATGTGTCCAAAATGATGACTTTAGTTTTATCAAAATTTAGTGCACTATTGAATCTTCTGCTTTGTTAGGATTTTTCAACACTCATTCAGATAAAATATTTGTTATTAACTAAGGAATTAGAACAGAGAAATATAAAAACTGAACATGTTATTTCGAGAGAAAGCAAATATGAGAGAGTTCAGGGCATATTCATAGTATGAACAAGGCTATTTCCACCTTTGGAAACAAATATTTTTCCACCTTTGGTAACAAATATGTTTCCTCTTGTTCCAGGCACAGTAACTCTTTAGGAAGGGGCCCAATTATTTATGGGAAATGTTTTATATGCATTTAAAATTTTAAACTGCATGAGACTACCACATTTTTCACACTCTTGTGAACACCTGATATCATTACACATTTTAATGTTTGGCAATCTCATAAATGAATATGTTGTTTGAATTTTTATTTCCCTAAGTATCAGCGAGGTTGAATACATTTTATGCCTGCCGCGATCGTTTCTATTTCCCCTTCTGTGATTGATTATTTCTTTCTTGGGCTAATTGTTTACTGGTCTACCTGCCCTTTTCTAATTGACTTGTAGGAGTCTGTTTATTATTGATGAGAACCCTTTGTCCCCACATTGCACGCGTTTTCTCCTGGAGTGCCCTCTGCTATTTATTCTCTAAGCACCACATTTCATTCATCAGGAGTCCTAACATTTGATGCAGCCAAATTTATCAATTTTTGGTACCTTGTCTCCAGAGCCTCTCTGCTCCAGGAACATAAACATAATCATTTATACTTTCCTTTATTATTTCCATTATGTTGTCTTTTACATTTAGGCATTTAATCCATCGAAAACATAATATTACACTTGCCATATAGAAGAATATAACTATTTCTTTTTTTCAGAATGGTTAAACAATTGTCTGGAAAACATTTATTGCATAATCTGTCATTTCTCCCTGGACATGAAATGGAGCATTTATCACAGTCTAATTTCTCAAATGTCCACGGGCCAATTTCCGAGGTATCTATTTAATTTCACTGATGTGTTTTTTATTCCTAAGCCAGTTCCACACAATTTTAATTATCTTACTCTGCGATACATTTAATATCAGAAATGCAAAATGTATCTCCGCTTACTTTTAAATCATGTCTGAAGGATCACTGTGCATTTACTCCTGTGCGTAAATTTTAGAATTAGGTTTTCAATTGCCAAAAACATTGTATTGGAATTTTGTTTGGGTGCCCATAAGTGTAGTGAACCTTTTCATGTACTAAAGGCATTTTTAGGTCTTCCAGTAACAGTCTACGTTTCTCCAGGGATTTAAGAAAATTAACTGATTATATTCTCAGCTATATGCTGTTTGTACCTATCAGAAAATTTTTTTGTAATATTTTAGGATTGGTTATGCAAGTCAACATACAAATGAGATTGTCTTGTAGTTGCTATAATTTGCTATCCTTGGCTATATTAAGCTCCAGCGTTTCATGTCAGAAAGCAAATTGAATAGTTTTCCCCTTTTCCTACATTCTGGAATACTTTTGCGTAAGTTAGGTACTCCCTTTCTTGAAGAATTGGTAGACAGCCAAATTTCACAAGCAAATCTTTCCCATTGTTACTGTAAAAGGGTTGGAACTCAGCACCCTTCGAGGGCTGGGGCTTGTGTCTATAACTGTCATTTCAACATGCTCGGTGGATGGTGGTCCAATCCAGTATCTTGCTTATGTTGTCCAAGATTTTAATTTTCTTTCACTTTTAATTAGTTGCATTTCAATAAGTTTTTAATTAGTTGCATTTCATTTCACCTTATAGGTCTGATGCTACGTGATTTTTTACTTTTGAAACTCCCCTCTTTTGTGTTTTTTCTCCTAGACTATTATTCTTCTTATAATAGCTCTACTAATTTTTAAACTTATAATTCAATTCATACTTTATATGTATATTTTCCTTCTCAATGGATATTGGTATTGCTTTATTTCCTCCCTTTTTCCTCTCTTTCAAATGTTTGCTGATGTTTATTTTTACACAGCCTGCATGACACAAATCTCAGTTATTTAAAATTATACAAAAACATGTAAAAATGATCGCCAATGTTGAAGGTTGTTATTTCAAGAATCTAAAAATTACTGGTTAGTTTTCCTTCTTATATTTGCATATCATAAAAGAAATGAGAAAAGCATCAAATTCAATTGTTTGTAATCAACTATATTATAGTTTCTCCTCATGCATGAAAGAACCAAATTACATTGCAGAGGGCACTGGGGAGGGCAAAGAACCCATTTGTTAAATATAGTGTTAAATACACTGAATAAAAACTTGTGTAGAGTTAAAAATAAGTTTACTAATTTTTGGTTGTCATTACTTTTTTTGTGGTACTAAGGATTGAACCCAGGGCCTTTTGCTTGCTAGGTTTGTGCTCTGCACCGAGCTATATCCCCAGCTCTTGCCATTGATTCCATTATCTGCTTCTCTCAAATTCAGTTTTCTCTGACTGTGTATTCTCTATGATATACATTTCAGGAGGAAACTTTCCATCATAACTTTGAGTGTCTTTTTATGTCTAGTAAGTCTTTTATCATCACCCCAATTGAATAATTTTTTAGCTACCTGAAGTTCTAGATTCCAAATGATTTTCATCAGCACTCCAAAAATAAGATCACTATTGGTTAAAAAAAAAAAAAAGGAAAGGACACTAAATCATATATACACCTGAGCTGAGATGATACAGAGTAATTAATACCTTAGAATCACAACTTGCATTTATAGTGAATCCTTATGTTAGAAAGCTAATAAATACATTTGGACTATTTCACTTATTTCTTCTAGCTCGGTGAAGTTTCTGTTAACCATCCTATTCTTCAGGTAGGGGAAAAAAAAAAAAACAATGTTGAAGCTCAAACAGAAGTTAACTTTTGGAGTTGAAAAACAGAAAGATGGTTTGACAATTATGAGCTCCAAATCTCTCCCCGCCTCTGGAGGACATCACTGATAGTCCCACGCCATAGGTTCCAAAAAAGAAAACATTGTATGTTAAAATTGAGTAAGATTATGAGTTTGGCCGTGCAGCTTTCAGAGGATATACTTGATTTCTTTTCAGACCTTGTCTAAGTCAAAACGATGACCATGAATTTTCAGGGGAAATCAATCAGATCACACTGCTCAACGTCAGTCATTATTTGAGTTAGTTACCTTTTTTTTTTTTTTTCCTGGTGCCGGGGATCGAACTCAGGCCCTTGTGCTTGCCAGGCAAGCACTCTAATCACTGAGCTAAATCCCCAGCCCCCCATTTACTTATATAAAGACGATGAGGCATCTTCAAGGACAGCTTAGTTAAAATTCCTGTAAGTAGGTACAAATTCACTTTCAGGAATGCCAGCCTGTATTTCGAATCTGTGATTTTCTACAGGAAGGGAGATGGTTTGACCCAGAGTGTGCCAATTGGCCTAGTAAGTGACATGTTTCTATATGCTTTCAGGAAAACCAAATCTAGGCTACCAAAGAGAATTCCTAGTTAAAGATTTCATGGAAACCATTTCTTAATCTTGGAAACTAGTTTCTTATTTAAATGGCTAATTCTGTGATTGTTTTTGGATTTCTGTTGGCACTAAATGACCTAAATGATTTCAGTGATTACCATGATCTTAAAACATTTGTTTTAAGGTCAATTTGACCATCAACTCCCTGAGAAATCGCTGGGCTATTTAGTTATGGTATAAGTCATTTTTACAACCAATCCTTCTCTTGTGACATGGACCCTTACAGACATTAGTTCAGAAAAGTTCCGTATCTGCTGTATCTATAGTTGGGCCTGGACCTGCTGATTATGGGACAGCCCTTATGTTTCCCAGATGTAAATGATGAATGCATATCACATGCCAAATGATGTGAATTACCATAATTATTCTTTGACCTTATCCAACAATAGTTTGAAATTTGTTCTCTCTCATGGTGACCTTTCTTCTTTCAAAGGTTTATCACATCCTTGAATTTATAAACAGAATGTTGATGACATTTGTACTGGTTATTAATTGCTGTGTAACAAATTTCCTCAATACCTAGCAACATAAAGCAATGAACATGTATTATCTAAATTTCTGTGGATCAGAGATTCAGGTAGAGCTTAGACAGGTACGTCTGGCTTAGATCCTCCCACAGGATCCTCAGATCATGCAAGCAAAGGCAACATAAACTGACTTTGTTTCAAGTCTTGTTTGGAGAATGATCTACTTTCCTCTCACTTTTATGGTTCTTTTTGTGTGTGTGTGTGCTGGGGATCGAACTCAGGGCCTTGTGCTTGCAAGGCAATTACTCCAATCACTGAGCTAAATCCCCAGCCCCTCTTTTATCTTGTGAGGCCTCCAATCCTTTTTCTTTGTTGAACAGAGATACTAGTTCCTTGTTACTTGGGTTCCTCCATCAGCAGCTCACAGTGTGGCAGCTGACTTCCGTTAAAGCTAGTGAACAAGAAAGCAAGCACGATACCTAAGACACAATTTTTGTAACCTAACCTCAGAAATGACATTTCATCGCTTCTGCCATATTCTATTCAATACAAGTGAGTCACAAAATCCAGTAATTCCTCAGCAGGTGGGAATAACAAAAGCCGTGATCACCAAAAGGCAAGGACCATTTTGGGCCATTTCAAAGTCTACCTACTACATCACCGCTCCACGGAATGTGCCAAAGTTGCACTATAAAACTGGCTTGTAAAAGAAACTACCAACAGAGTGAAGAGCCAACCCACAGAGTGGGAAAAAAATTTTGCCAGCCATTCCTCCAAAAATGGACTAACATCTAGAATATATAAAGAACTCAAAAAAATCAGACCTCCCAGATTTAAAGACCCAATCCAAAAGTGGGTGACTGAAATAGACACTTCTCAGACGAAGAAGTAGAAACAGCAAATAAACACATGAAAAAATGTTCAACATCACTGGTCATTCGAGAGATGCAAATTAAAACAAACCTGAGATTCTACCACACTCCAAAAAGAAGAGCTATTATCAACAAATCAGCCAATAACAAATACTGGAGGGGTGTGGAGAAAAAGGAACCATTCTTCACTGTTGGTGGGAGTGTAGACTGGTGCACCCGCTATGGAAATTAGTGTGGCGATTTCTCAGGGAACTAGGACTAGAGATTCCATTTGACCCAGCTATTCCCCTTCTCGATATCTTCCCAAAAGAATTAAAAGCATCATACCATAGTGATATATGCACACCCATGTTTATAGTGGCACAGTTTGTAATAGCTAAATCTTGGAAACAGCCCAAATGCCTGTCAACCGCGGAATGGATAAAGAAAATGTGTTTTTTTAATACAATGGAGTACTACTCTGCCATAAAGAATGATAACCTTGAGATGTTTCTAGGTAAATGGATGCATCTTGAGACCATACCCTTAAGTGAAATAAATTGAACACACATGTTTAAATACCGCATTGTTTCTCTGGTGTGAGAAACTGAAAGTGCAAATAAAGACTAAAATGTATTATATTGGGAAAGGGAAGAAAATGTCCAAATGGGAAAAGGAACAAGGGAGGGGGGAATGGAACAGAGGACAAGAGAAATAAGAAATGGAAGGAAAAAAATGGAAACAAAGCTTTTGTAAATAGGGAGGGGAGGGGAATGGGAAAAAAGAAGCAACAAGATATGTCATGTACAGGTACAAATCCCCTATGATGAATGTTATCACTATGTACATCTAAAATGTACCATTAAAATAAAATTAAAAAAAAACTGGCTTGTGAATGTATTGGAGTGATGTGGTAGTTGGGCAAGAATATCAACTTGACTTCTTTTGGGATTCATGAGGGGGATTGGTAGAGCACATTTTGGGGTGTGTTGGGGGTCATTGGTGTGTGGTCTTGGTGTCTGTGGTCTCTCTCTGGGTCTTCTCTGGCACTGTTTCCTCACCTCCAGGAAATAACCAGTTTTGTTCTCCCATGTCCTCTGCAAAGATGCTCTGCCTAGAGGCCAGCCAATCATGAGATGAGTCTCTGGAAAACATAAGCCAAATTAAACTTCTCCTCCTTGAAGTTGTGACTGTCAGGTACTATGCCTAGAAATGGCAAACCTGACAAATACAGTGTTTTCTATGGAGTGATGATGATAGCCAACCTATTTGATAGGAAAGTATAACACTTTTGGCAAAGTGATGAATCTGAGATCTTTAATTTTTACGAATAATGTTATTGATGTTAGAAGAGATTGTGTTAATATATAGGAATAGGTTTGTATATATTAGATGTATCTATATATGTCTAAATAGGTCTTATTTTAGAGCTTACCGTTGCTTATCTACCTACAGAAGACCCTCCTACAGTAAACATCATTATTCCCATTTTACCAAAGAAGAAACTCAGTTTAAGTCAAGCACTCAGCATCACATAGCTAGTAAACTGGGCAACTGGGCCTAAAACTGAAGTGAGTAATCTTCCAATATCTAGCCCAAATAATGTCTAGAGATTTCAGGGTTGAATAGACTTTCGTCTAGCTTCTGTCAAGAATGAATTTAGGGGGTTGGGGGTTTAGCTCAAGTGGTAGAGCATTTGCCTAACAAGAACAAGGCCCTGAGTTCAATCCCCATGACCATCCCACTAAAGAGAATGAACTTAGGTCAGACAGTACTTTACAGTAATAGATTAGTGTAGATAATACATCCCGGCCAGATAATCTACCCCTGGCTGATCAGTAGAATCAACTTCTGGGCTTAAAAATATACATAGATATAAATATAGATATGCTCTATTCCAAGACCTATTGAACTAGCATTTCTGAGACTATATCCTATAGATATATATTCATAACTCTAATGGTCCCAGTTTGGGAAGTACTGGTCCAAGGTTTGTATTCATCCTTAATTTCACTAAATTAGTATTCCCCAGAATGTGGTCCTTTGACGTGATGTGGATTAAACCATAATCTCTTGGTAAGATGTCCTAAAACTGTATCCTAAACCAGCTCCCTGGTGATTTTTGTATAATGTTTGAAAACCAGCATTATACACGTCCTAATTCCCACCCTTAAAATATCTTAGTTTCCTAGTATTTTTATAATCGACAAACTAATCTTGACCCTTTGGCTTTGTAGACAGGCTAAAGTAATAAGCAAAACAGCACCATGGAGAACATTAGAATATCTCACCATTCTTTGTAAAATTATCATTAGCAGTGTTCTATTGATTGTGACTTGGGCGGCGATAAGCTAATAGACAACTTTAATGCGTAGTAACGTTAATTATACTTGCTTTCTGGTTTAATTATTGTTTTCAGTTCTTCAACCTTGGCTTTATTGACATTTGGGGAAAGATAATTTTTCATTGGGGGCAGATGTGTGTCTGTCCTGCGCATTGTAGGTATAGCGGCTTCGCTGCCCTCTACCCGTGCATCTCTTCAAGGTGCAAAACACAAAAGTGTCTTTAGACCTTTCTGAATGTCTTCCAGAGGGTAAAATCACTCTCAATTGAGAACCATGTACTACATGATTGGTTAGCTCTTCTCACTGACTTTATATTTAACAGTCTCACATAAGTTATTTCAGTTGTAAACCACTTCAAGTATTCATGGAAATACAATTATAAATTAGACACATTTTAAACAGAAAGGGGAATATATTCATTAAAACCTGTTAATGTTCATCAATGAATTGAGTATGTAATTTTCAACAGATTCCAAAATAATTTAATGGATCCTTTGTTTCAAATTGATCTTTTTGAGATTTGCGAAAATGACCTGTCACTTCAAGCTTGTTTCTTTTCCCTTGCCTAAGAATGTAACTAGCATTACCAATGCTACCTCAAAAATATATCATAATTTATTAATGCCTGATAATGCTGTGATTTATCCATGGAAACTACTGCAGATTAGTAATTAAATAAAACTGGAGAAGGGAAGGGGAGATGAATAGAACCCTAGAATCAGTATTCATCATTTGTTATGCTTATCTTCCTATTCATTACTCAGAAACAAATTTAATAAAAAAGTTTGTCATGGCTCTGTGTTTAATGATGTCTCTAGCTAAGTATTGGTCCAGATGAAGAAGTGTTTATTTGTAGTGTCTGAGACCCATTTAATCTTAGATTTCACAGCTAGCTTTCATTAAAATCGCTAACATTTCTATTTACATTTTCACACACGTTGACATTTTGTAAATAAATATTTAGACACCAAGTGACTATATCTATAAGCCTCCAAGTGTAGGAATAAAACATAAAAACTATTGCTATATGTTTGTGTGTGTGTGTTTTGTTCTGTTAACAATGCTAATTAAAGCCAAACAGGAGAAATAAATGTAGCAGAAGACCCCATTTTCTAAACAGTTGCATTAAAAAAAGCATTAGAAATCTGGGATAATTCAAAGAATATTTTTGCTTATATAATTAGAAAATATATACTTGACTAAAATTCATTTCTTTTTAAAAGAAATTTCCAAAACAGAGAGCTATGTTGTTACATTACATTGAGAATTCTGGTATTCACTATAGCTATGCTGTTTTACATAATTAGAAGAGGTCTGAAAATAAAAGTAGTTTACATTCATTTAGCTAACACTAATTGAGCACATATATTATGCAGATGTGCCAGGTGCTGGGAAGACTAAGATGAATAATTGTGGTTTCTGCCCTTGGGGAGCTCAGAGTCTGTGGGGAAAACAGAGAGTTAAGTGACTAATGGTAGCAGGAGGCAGTAAGAGATGCATCCTATGCACTGAGGGACCAGCAAGTGGGTCTGTGTGGCCAAAAGTCACAGTGTAGCCTGGAAGGATGTTTCTAAAGATGGGCTGTAATGGTGGGCTGCAGATTTCATTCCACAGAGACAAATCAAGTAAAGTATATAAAATATAGTCTTTGTAGTTACATTTGCTGGCATTATTAAAAAAAAAAAAAAGCCGGGTATTATTTGGTCTTTAAAAAAAAAACTCTAGTCTGGCAGATACTTGAGTATCAGTAAACATACTTCAAAGTAAAAAATAATTTCTCTAGTTATTTGAGATGTTTTTATTTCAAATGCAAATTCCTTTCCTCTAACTGCATAACTTTCACTAGAGTTATGTAGGATTTTAAAAAAAAGCTTGAAGTGATAAAACATGAGTCTAAATATCGTATCTAAACTTCATCACAGTTTGGATATATTCTTGTCAGTCGTAGACTCAGTATACCATATTTTAAACAGTCGAAGCCACCTTTGGTCCTTGTTGTTTTCACCCAGTAAAATGGTGGGTAAGTCTTTATCTTTAGATAAATACATTTCATATAATGAAACCCAAGGCGAAGGCATTAGGTCGCACTTAGGGTGTTAGGGTACTAAGCACGTGTCTAAGGGCCATCAGCAGCAACGGCCACGGCCTCCCAGGTGGTCACCTTCTTCCTCATCTGTCCTGATCCGAGGGCAGTTGTTCCGAGCCTCCTGGTCTACCTTTTCTCTTTGCCCAACCCTGGTTTCAGGAAAGGATCTAATATTTCTATCTCGGTATACATGTAAGTTATTTGATCGTTTCTCTCTAGGTTACCTGTGTTTCAAGTCTTATCTCTAATTTTACATACAATAAGTTACACATGTGAGTGAAAGAAGACGATCGCATTGAATGACTGGGCTAACTGTGTTAACCCACCCACGTCTCAGTACTTAGGACGATGTGGAAAGGGGCATGTGCTAACCAGTGAGTACTCATCACATATCATCTGCCTGAACAGAGAAGGCAAAATCCACAATTTAACATTTTCGAATAGTGTTAATTGTAGAAAACTATGCTACAGATCACTTATTTTCGCCCTGTCACTTCACAGATTAAAGAACTGATGGCCAGCAAGTGAAAAACCAAGAACTCAGGGTGACCCAGCTGGAAAGAGAACTCTGATCTGCTGACCAGAATCTGTTTCACACAGTACAGTCTGTTACTTCCTGCAAAAGTAGCTGAGATTGTCTCCCACACAAAAGATGGAGGCGACAGAACCTGTAGCGCAGGCACCTGAGCTGGAGTATTTGACTTGTTATTGTCCCTGATTGTCATTGACAAACACTGGTCCAGCCTGAACCACTGAGACCCTACAGCACTTCGAGAGACTAATGATTTCAACTTTTATCTTTGTTTTCAGAAGTGCTGATTGACTAACCATTATTTTCTGTTTGCATTTAATCACACCTCTTTCTCAATGCGGTTGAGTGTATGTGATATTCCGTCTTCACTTAAAGCATTTAATCTCCATTTTCTTTTTTCAGATTTTTTTTTGTTTTATGAAAAAATAGAACAAAATTTTATAACAAAATAGTAAGAGAATAACAATAGTTAATACACTGTGTATCATTATCTTCAAAGCAGTTACACAGAGTACAAGACATAGATGAAAAGATTCTGTCTTACAAAGAAGAAGCAAACAGATAATAGCATAGAAATTTCTTTTCAGTGAATGAAGAGAAACTAGTATCATAAATGAAACAAATTAGCACAGATATTAAAATATATTTGAAATAACGGAAGAGGTAATTTGTGGAATTGTTTGAACATCTCCTTACTTATTTGGTCCACCCCCTGCAATGTTCTCTGGTCTTACCAGTTTGCAACTACAAAATTAAATTACATTTACTTTAATAGCTATATTATGATGACTCAGAACCGTTATCATGTTCAACTACAAGTAAGCAGCCTCTTACCAAGTTCCACCTGGGAGAACTTATGCACTCTGCAGATGGGGGCTGTCCTCTGGCGTCTCGTCCAGGGTCTCATTTTATTAATGTACAAAGCCAAGAAACACACGCAGTATGGTATGCAAATTTGTGGTTTATCTGTGATAACAAAATTTTAAGAAAAAAGGCATGGGAAAAAACTTGAGAATCCTCCTAGGGGATTAATAATGAAAAAAATTGAGTACTCTGTGAGGCTGAGGCAGGAGGATTGCAAATTCAATCCAAGCCTGGTCAATTTAGGGATTTAGATTGTGTCTCAAAATAAAATGCATAAAAGGGCTGGGGATGTTACTAAGTGTGAAGGCTCCCCAAGTTCAACTCTCAGTTCAGAGAGAGAGAGAGAAAGATGAAGAGGGAAATGGGGAGGAAGGGAGGGAGGGAGAAGAGGAAGAGAAAGGGGGGGCATTGTTCCAGTTTTCTTACTCAAGTCTGTGACCAGCCTCAGCCTCTCTCTTAACGTTTCATAATCCTGCTATGACCAACCAACAGGTGTTCTGTAAGACTTTGCTAAAGATTCTGGGGTGCACAGAAGATGAACATGCTGGCAGAGCCGAACATGGCACCCCTGGGATGCGTCCTGCCTCAGGGTGCCTCACACGGTGGCCTTCCTGCACAGCCCTGGGGCTGCTCTCCAGTGTGTCTCTAGGAGAGTTCTGAATACATCTGACACTTTGAATTTCATGTTTCTCCTCCTCAACTTCATTTTCTGTCCCAGAACTGTCATTTTTCTAGGATGACTGATCCTAGGAATTTCCATTTCTTTTAGGGTGACCTCGCCTCCTGGCCTCCAAAAGGAAAAGCCTACTAGCATATCTTACTTTGACATGGTACAGTGTTCAAGTCTGTGATAGTAAGTCCTCAACTTTTCTAAAAATGGAACATCGACAATTTCGATTTTGAGATTAGTTCAACCCAAATCACATACCTTTGGTTGCTTTTCCATTGATATGAGATAATCTTAGATCTCTCAGTCATCTCTGAGATGAAGGCACCTGAACTCTCACAAAAATGTTTAGGAAGCACCCAAGAAAGTCTTTCCCAAGACATAATGGTTCAGAAATCTTACAAATCCTATTACTGTTTTGTCTTTTTTCAGATGTCACAGCACAAGTACTCCAGTAGAGTTGTCAGTTGTTTGGGTAGATAATACATAGTTTTGCATTATTTCAGATCAAATTGTGCACTGATAGTTAAGTGAAAAGTCTCCCTTAGGTGAACCAACTAGTTCTATTTCACCTGGGAATTTCTTAATCTTAGCATCGAAGGTCCTGCATCCAAAGACAGACCAGCACCAATGACCATTCTGGTTTCTAGCTCAGCTCTGGACCAGTGTGGAGACCATTCAGCGAAGGGAACAGCACCGGAAGGTGTTATCCTGCCGTGCTGCATTTCCCACCTCGAGGCTACATCATCCCTCACCTTAATTCTTCCTGCAAAAAGCAAGTCCATACAGCCATATGTTTTAATATAAAAAAAAGTTAAGCAGTTTATCTCATAATCGATATATGAACACACATATTTTTCAGAAACTAGAAATTTAGATGGTTATTCTGCAACAGGCACCTGTAATAGGAAATGCTATTATTTCTGACAGCTGGAAGTGATGAATCATCCTATTTGGTAATCACGGTTTGCTGGTCGTCAGGAGCGAACATTTTAAATATTGCATGATATCGCTTAGCTCTCTGGCCCCCTTGTCAATACTACTACTGCGTCTCCTGAGAGACCCAATATGTTAGGGCATGTCCACTGAAAATTGAAGCCGTATAATCTATTACAATGCAAAATAGAAATCAGCTTCATGCTGTGGGTAGCATCAAAACAGGCTTGTTACATTTATAAAGATCCCTCCAATAAGAGCATCCCCATTTGACCAACATATGGGCACTGATGAGACTGTGTGCCTCTCATTTAATTTAGAGTTGGAACACCTACCTTTGAGGTTTCACTAGCTTTTCAATGGTACATTTTGCACCTGTTCAGTGCTACTAATCCCAGAGACTATTTTCTTTTTTATCCTGTGGAATTTTTCAGAGAGGCCAATTAAGAATAAAAAAATCAATTCAGGGAAAGAGAAAAGTGCTGTATCCCAGAGCTTACAAAGATGCAACACACAAGGGAAATGAATTTATCTTTGAATTTGCTACCATAATTTAAAAAATAATGTCTTACATGTGTAAAAAAAAAAAAAGCAGTGCAAACTCCAGGAAAGGTTTAATGAGCTTTAAAAATCACTGTTGATTCCTAATGTATATAATGTAGGCATTTCTGAAGCTCCTCTATATAGACTAAAGGTTATGGACTACTCTTCTCTCCTCACTGGAATGGAATTTTATATCTCCTAAGTTCCCTATCAGTTAGAGAAAAGTAGAAGATGCCCTAATCTCTGTTTTATAAATGCAGAGACCACAACACAGAGGTATTACAACACTTTTAGTACCTCATAATTAGCCAACATGCCTGAAATATGATCACATTGGTTCTTACAACTCTAAGTGCTATCTGGCAGGAAAAGAGTTCCACTTTTCTCTTTATTTTGTTTTGACCTTAAAAAAAAATCTTAGTTTATTATGTTTTCAAAGGATTTATTTTTCTGGTAAATTTTTAAAGTAATGCTCAAACACAGCCAGGAAGAAGGCCAGGGATTAGAAGTTCTGTGAACACTAAATAGAAAAAAGACTGAATTTAAATACATAAACCGGAATACATAACCTTCAAAGCTTCAGCGAAAACCATTTTTCTTTTGTTACATCGAGATTGTGGTCTTTTACAGTTACTATTGTTTGGAAATGCTTAAAAGGTAGTTTCTCATCTATGACCCAATTCAATTATTATAGTGAATTTTGGTAGTATGAAATTAAATCTGATCTATTACAGAACATTTTATGTATTTTTCTGCTTATATTAGAAAAATTTCACAAAGTCTCAATTACTTCCTGCAACTGCTCATATTTAACTAAGATAAAATTATAGTAGATTTCTCTACTATTTAATTATTAACAAAGGATTTGGCTGCATCAAAGGGAGTTCTGACCAAATATATAGGTTAAACTGTGTGAGTCAGTTTCATTCTGTTCAATCCCACAATTTCAATTCCTGACAGAATTATGACCTTGTTATTTCAGTCATTCAATTCTGATGTAGGTTTTCCCTTTTCCTTAAAAGGCTCAGTCAAAAATTAAGAAACATGGCCCTGGTGATTTTAGAGTAGTAGAGTTGTGGAAATCAAACAAGTTTATAAGATACTCGAGCTTTTTGAAGTTTTTCAGATATCCCTCTTATTTCTTTACCTTTTTGTGCTATTTCCTATAGCTAAAAGAAGCACAAAAGTATGAAAAGAGAGGATGGAATGGATACTTTTAAAAATAAATTATACAGGCAAATAAAATTGGTTTTGAGAATTTTATCATATTTTTCTTAACATTAATAGAAACATCTCATTGTTTTAGTGTCTTGATTGTTTGAATTCTGTTGATTCTCAAAAGAATTTGAAGTGGCTTACATACAGAAAAATGCGCACAATAAAAAAGGGTGGCGAATACACTATGAAACTAGGGAGATAAGATAATAAGAAACAGTAATAAAGAAACTTTAACAAATTACAGGAAAATGGAAAAATGGAACTCCCCTCTATGCTAATGTTTCTCAATCTTAGCTACACACTGGGATCACCTGGGGAGTTTTTTTTTTTTTTTTTTTTTTTAAATACCAGTGCCTAGGCCCACCTCAGTCCAGTAATCAGAATTCTAAGGGTGGGACCTGGGCACTGTTACTTTCAGAAAATTATACGGTTCATTTTGAAATGGAACCAGATTTAAGAATCATTGCCTTGTACCAAATAAAGGAATAAGTAAGTAGAATAAACAAAACACACATTGTATTCTCTTTTAAAATAAATAAAATCACAAGGGTTACCTGGCACTCCATTCTCTCTGTTACATAATTATTTATTTAACTGAAGTTGACTCATTTTCAGGAAAAATGTGTGTCCCTGTGCCTTCTAAAGATGATCATGTGGAAGCAGAAAAAGGAGAAAAGAGCTAGTCCAAAATGCAAAAGGGACGAGGGCTCAGAGTGGTGTAAGTACAGCATCACGGGAGAATGAAGAGACTTGTTGGCACTGCAGAAGCAGGTGTGAAAGTCCTAGATGACTTCTGGAGAGAGACGGTGTTTATTCCAGGCACCAAGAGCTAAGCGGCAGCTCCCAAAGTAGAGACAGAGGCAAACACATGCGTGGCTCGGGGAAAGGTGAGCAGAGGCTGAGAAGAGCTCCTGAAATAGGAAGTTCACGGATGGAGGAGCAGACCCATGGAGCACCATGGTGGCCAAATAATTACACTCACGAGGGATGTACCACAGGAATGTTGTACCACATTTCCTGGGTTATTTTTTTCAAGGTTGCCTGCGGCAGAAAGAAAATGCCTGTGTAACTATCTCGGAGCTAAAGAAAACTGACGGGTTCCTACACACTTGCCAGGATAATCGATGGAAATATTGGTTGTCCTTGCCTCCCCTGACATTTTACTATCTTCTTTTGAGATAAGTTACTAGACTTTATGGTCCCTGATGTTCACACAGCCAGAATTCAAGTAGGATCAAAGGCAGACATCCAAGCTCATCTTTAGAAAACCCTTCACTGATTGAGACTTTACTGGGGCTCTGGAGTGTGAGAGGAGAGGAGGTTTGCAAAGGGCAGGGGGATGTGAGAGGGCTCACGGCTCTGAGCTGTGGACATCTCAGGAAGAAACACTTGGCAGTAGCAAAGGTCCTCTTACCTATGTGGGTAGGAACATGAAGGGTTAGGCAACTCCCAGGGACCACAGCACAGAGACCACGAGGGAGTCAGTAGACCCCAGGATGTACTGAAAGTAGCAGCCCACCCCTGATTCAAATAACACATAAATCTGTGAGAGTCTGGCACAACCAAGGAAGCAGAGTTGTAATAAATGGCATAAATTCCTTCCCACTCTGAAGGATGACAGAAGGGGAATAGTCCCTCCATACCCAGCATTGAGGACCATGCTTCCTACTTGTTACAGATATGAATGTTCTTGATCTTAGAAAGCAGTACCTGAGGCTAAAGGGGGTGAGGATGCTGAATCAGCTAGGTTTCTGCCTTGAGTTCATGAAAAACTTCTAGACTAGAACTAACATATATTACACAGTAGTTCAGTGCCAGGTACTCATGGCTGATATCTCATTCTTTCTTTCTAGTGCCCTTATAAGATTAGAACTTGTTTAATCACCATTACATAGATGAGATGAGGTTAGTCTGTCTGGTAAGTTCACTCACAAAGCCCAGATTCAGTGTGATGCTAGCATCCCAAAAACTTGTTATTTTAACTTTATTCCTACCCATCCTCTCTGGATCCAGATCTATGCTGCTCTTAGAGCAACACACAAACTAATAAACTAGAGGGCAAGAAAGCTGTCGGTGGAGGACGTATTCTATTGCTCTCCTTCCCTAGTAATAGGAAAAGTCCTAACAAAAAGGGCTGAACAAATTCAGAACATGATCGCATAGAACACCCATTTAAAGAAAATTATAAGAGAACAATTACTCAGTCTGCTCTTCCAGTGCATAGCTGCAAAATTTTTCCTTTTCCTATTACTAAAGATTTGTCTCTGCCAGCAACTACTTGCCATTTACATTCATTGTGCCCTGGTATGTCATAGCTTTAAGGTAGGCAAACCCACCAAAATAAGCTTCAAAGAAATTGCGCCAAATCAAATGCTTATTGAATCTGTCGAATATTTGAAAAAGAAATGCTTTTGCCATGCACGTATTGGGAAAGAAGAAGGTTTACCCTTGCCACATGTGAGGTAGAATTCTTGAGAAACTCAAGATAGGCTGGTACTTGAAACATCCCTCACGTTGTTCAGTCACAGTGGTTTTGTTTTCTGCCAACTCATCTGTTGGTATTAAGAAGCCAGTGGGAAGATGAGCTACATAGAGGAGGAAATTCCTAAATGGTATCGGTGTTGAGGAGTGGCTTCTCCAGTAACCCAGTTTATGACAGAGATCTCAGAGTTAAGAGCACCCCTGTTACTTTCCAGGTTCAGTAATGTGATCTTCTGTTTTGATCCAGTGCACACTTATGGGATGGTGCTGGGATCAGGGTAGGCGTGTCGTATATATGGAGAGAGAGAGAGAGATAGAGACTCCTCGAGGTCTGAATATAAACACATTAGTAGCTTAGTAATGAATGGTGAAATTATGCAAGGTTTTTAATATGAAAATTTATATTCTTTAGAATCTACATTTTTCTAGAGTAGACATTTATAATTTATGAAAAAAATGAATGAAACACAGAAATAGCTTTATAGGACACATAAAATGAAAGGAAAAACTATGTAGTAATAATTTTAAGACAGCAGTAAATACCAATTAAAATGACACCCAGTGTTCCATCAGTGACGGGCAAAGCTCAGAGAGTCTCGCAGTGGAGAGGGAGTCACTCTGTGTGTGCTCACTCGGCCACCAGGAGATGGCTGGACGAGCAGCGCCTGCACTCAGCTAACCCCAAGTCCAAGTGGCTGGAGATGACCAAACATGGCTGTGGACATCTTTACGCAAGGTCCTCTTTCCTGAGAGGCACTGGGGAAATGCCTTCGCTAAAGGGACAGCATGGCATTGGCCTTCCCAGCTCTGCGTGGAGAAGATGTGGAGGGAGTTTGAAGTGTTTTGCTGATTCCTGTCTTCACTCTCAGTCTCTTCAATATCTGAAATGAAAAAGAAGAAGAAGAAGAAGGAAGGAAAGATGAAAAAGATGCAGGGAGGAAGGAAGGAAAGAAGAAAGGCAAGGAGGAGGAAAAAGGGGGAAAAGTAAAAAGGGAAAAAATATCTTTATCAGCTCGTGTTCCTTCTGGTGAGAGAAAAGAGAAGGAAGGGACGACTGGCTTTGCAACTGGGGTCAGAGAAGAACCGGTGAGTGGTGTCGGACATGGCACCAGATGCTCACGCACGGTCCATCCTCAGCGGGGGCAGCGGCTGCTCCATCCACTTGGGGCATTTGCACCATGCCTGCGAGGGGCAGTCGTGCTGGGGCAGCTTCTGACAGATAACTCGCTTGTTTTGTTACAGGAGCGTCATTTCCTGAGGATGAATTATGAAGACTTTTTTCTCCCTTTTGTTGTTTTAAAATAGGACTGTCTTATCTGAGGATGTGTTAATTAAGTTATCATGTATTACCTTGTTGCTAGTCCTACACATTTGATAGGAACAAATTACTCTGTGGAAGAGCTTTCAGTGCTTGGAATGGTCTTGGTGTGATGGCACCGGAAGAGCGGCCCAGAGGACCTGGGCGGAGGCGGATCTGAGGGGGGTGAAGGCCCTTGCTCCGGTGGACAGCGGCTGCAGCCTCACCCTTCCTTAGTCTCAGACCCTCTCTCGGGCCTGTGGTGCAGCCGTGGGCCGCTGGAGTTGGTTACTTAGCAGGCTTATCCGAGTGAGATGCCTCTGAAAGGCTAAAAGCACTGTGGCTGCTTTAGAAAAATGCATCTGTCTTTCCATCTCATTAAGTAGCATCAGACATCTGTGAAAACGCATGAAAAGGATATACAGAGGGCTTCCCAGAAATTGAAAGTTCCCTGGCAATGAAGGGCCATTAATGTTTTTCCCAACATCAAAGAGCCATCCGGCTAGTCATTTAAAACAATAGTACTGTTTTGTTTTGGGTAGGGTGGGGCAGGGTCTTAAAGCAAATTTACTTTCTTCTTAGTTTATCACTGGAATCAAAGAAAAGAACTGGGGAGAAGAGAAAGAGCAAGGAAAGAACAGAGTGCGAATGCTTTCATCTCAGCCTGTTTCTGAAACCACAAAATGAGGATCCTGCCAGGTTCTCCCGAGAGAGCTCACTCCGTGCTGTTAAGAGTCCCGCCGCTCGCTTGGACGTCTTCCTCGGGAAGGGTCCCTTCCAACCTTTCCAGCTACTCAGCTGAGGCAGATAAAGCCACAAGGTGGCGCCATTGCTAACATCGCTCTCCACCTGCACGCTCAAATGTGGTTATGCATATGTACCCTAGATTCCACTTTTGTTTTTAAATAGGCTCACTGGGAAAGGCGCTCTCTGATTGGCAGCGTTAGCTGCCGCTTTCAAACATCTGTGCGTTTGGGTTAGTTATCTAGTGAGACTCAGATTTCCAGCCTGGAAATCAGATAGGACACAACAAATATCAGGTTTTCAGGATAACTGTTAGCCTTAAATTAGAAAACCTTGCTTTATTGGTTTCATAGGCAGCACTTAGTAAGTACTCACCAAAGTTTAGCTCTTTTCGCTTAAAAATGTTTGGAAATGGGAGTGGGGGAGAGGATGATAAGTGATCTCTCCCCCCCACCCCGGTCTCTCTGTTGGAATTTTGAACTGCAAAAACATCATCAGATACGGAGTTTTGGCTTTTGTTATTGGCTGTGCCACTTTAAAAAAGTGTTTAGGAAAAGCTAAATGCCATAACTTCCTTTTATAGAGTCTTAATATTAAAGTCACATTAAAGTCTCTAAGAAGCTTGAATGTTATAACCCATTTGATTTCATTTAATCCAATGTTTCCCCAAGTTTCTTTGGGCAAAGAACATATATATTATTTGTCAATATAAGGATTGAGAAAATCTAGTCTAATTTAACTTCTGCACCGTACAGATGAGAAAATAGACTCCTAGATGGTAAAGCTTGGCCATGTAAGAGGCGTAGCTGGTCCGGAACACTCCTGTGTTAGAGTTGGCTGGGACCAGCTCCTGACACCTGCTGGAGTTTGGGCTGACAGCTTGGAGTCAGCCACAGGGGAGCATTTCACCAGAGGGACAGGCAAACACCAGTCGCCTTTCCCCAGCAAGCAGGTTTTCCAGTACTCCACCTTAGAACCCAGGTATCCAGATGCCCAGACTCACGTTTCAGTGATTTTTCAGCTTCTAAGGTACTTTGAGGGCATCTTGGTAGAGGAATGACAAAATATAAGAATATTGGTACCATTAAATATATAAATGTACATATATATATGCACGTATACGTATTTTTATAGTCTCACACACACACATATATACAGCTATTTATACCCACAAATGTATTTGGCTGGCCTTAGTTAGTCAAATTTCAAGACAGAGACTAAAGTTTTGCTAACTGTCAGTACCTCTTCCCAGCTCACCTCTGAGTCTCAGGGTAGCTGAGTAGCTCGGGGGACAGGACTAATTCAATGGCTCCATCTATCCTACAGCTGGCCTACGTGGTTTATTTTATAGATCCGTGTCATCCTGAATGTAGGGGTTTGGCGACTTCCAGGTATTTGCCAGTCATTCTAAAAAGCCTCACTTGCGTATGTATGTATATAATAATATATCATATAATGAGCATATTAACCTCATCGTTACTGATACATATCTGCTGATATATATTGCTATATGTTCCAGCCATTGCTGGAATACCTGATCCGTGCCCAGCACCGCATTAGACGTTTCTAATTCCCAATCCTAGTCTTCAGGGGAGAAAACCGAAGTGCAACAAGGTACCCGAATGTTCCTGAATGCAGTCACACGAGTCAGACGCATCTGCCAGACTTGACCCTGAACTTTGTGTTCAGCCATTACGGCCTGATCCTATTAGATAAAGGCGAGCAGAAATGACCTGCCTGGCACGGGCATTCTTGGATGAGAAAGTATCCTTCCACCGCAGGAGAAAATACTTCTTTGGGGAGGCTACTTTAATGGTTTAAAACTCATACCTCCTGACGATGAGAGGGCGGATATGTGAGCACTGAATGCTTGGTAGAGAACAAATATACAAACTCTTGGGTGGGCACAGGGAGATTGCTGCGCATGCTGGTCAGGTTCTGAGTAGAGAAAATATGGAGAGACCTGGGAGGTCACAGCTGTCTCTACAAAGAACAGTTTGGGCATTAAGCCAGAATGACAAGCTGCTTCCTGCTTTTGGGGAAACAGCTTCAAGTCATGCATCAGTTGCTTCAGTCATGATATTAGCAACAGCAAAATCTTTGAAATCTGCGGAGGCCCCACAGCAAGAAAGCAGGAGACACACCTGTGTGGGCTGCGGCCAGGCTCTCATGCCTTGGGCTTGTAAGGGAGGGGATGCGGAGGCCCTGGGCTCTGACCCAAGGGAGTTGCGACCCTGGTCTGTCCTCCGCGACCCTGCTCCGCCCCCAGGAACACCGGACTCAGAACTAGCGTGGCAGAAAGACCAGTTAGGAATGCCTGGCAGTGATGACGAGGACCCAGACACTCCAGCTCACAGTGACTTGCTTAATCCCACTTTTGTTTTGTTTGGAGGATAAAGCTCTGGAGCTACAAAATCACTTTCGCATTCAGGCTTGGATATTCAATTTGTTCTCTCTATGGTCTATCGGTTGACATTCACACTGATTTTTCATCCTGGAGAGTTTATATATTTTGTTCATAAATTTGAATTTGCTCCTACAAAATCTGAATTTGAAATCATTCCCTCTACTATTATTTGTATTTCAGATCAGATAGGTGCACTTCTCCACAACAGGTTAGAGTTCAGTCACTCATGGTCAAAGACAAGTTTTCAGCGTTTAAGAATGGACGTTTGTCATGCAGCAGGTTGTTTTATATCCTGGATGGCTTGTATCTAAACATCCCTGTGCCAAAATATCTAGTATCCTGGCAATAATATAATCTCTCGCCCTTCCCAGGGAATCTGGAAGTTGCTCATAGGTGACTGCTTATCCGGGGTTCCATGTTCTGTACCATTTGACCCTCTGTTATTGCTCTCTGAGTGGTGCTCAACTCAGGGTTTGTCCCAAACGACCAGTCCCAGACTGATCTAGGGTTGCATGCAAGAACAGTGATGGCCAAGAGGAACATGGTGGCCGGTGCAAGAAGTAGCAAAGAAGAAGAAACCATCCGAGAACGGCTCTAGGTCCTTCTACCCTCACAGCTGGCTGGCCCTTGGGAGCCAGCCTGGGTTTGTTCTTGCAGTGGGCAGACCTTCCACTAAGTTAGTCAATGGAGGTTTTCACCCACTTAATACTCGTAATCTATACACAGAAAAAGCAAAAAATTTTAGAGTTTGTGCAGATCAGGAAATAAGTAGCCTATTCAACAAAAAATAAGTAAAATATTAAATAAAATAGTAAGATCTACTATCCATTGATGGTGTTAAATTGGATTGATGATTGAACTTATTTACCTAATCTTTTTGTTTTAGACTCTAAAAGACACAACAGATTCAAAAATTAATTCTAAAAAGGGAGGGAAATTTCACCCCAATCTTTGTGGGCTTATCTTCAACCACCACAGTGGCTAGTTAGCACTGTTTTGTCAGGGAAGGTTAGAATGCAAACACATTGACAAAACTTACCTATTAATTCTGTGAACAAAATTAGTCAATGTGATTTGTAAATTTTTGGATCAAAGCTGAATATTAATAACTATATAGGCAATTCAAAACAATACATCAATGCATTAAAACCACCCTGCCCAAAAGGAATCTTGTCACTCTCTGAACCTGGTTTGCTCTGTTTGGTCACTTACAATCAGAGGATTTCAGTATGTCATTGCTTGTGGAAAGGAGAAGTTTTCCAATGCAACAACCAGCCACAACCCAAGTCCTGTGTGCTTTCCCATTTTTCTCTTCACTACTCCTCCACATTATGCCATGCCTCCAACAGAATGTTTTACTCACTCTTTGATAAATATAATCTGTCCTCCCACCTCTGTGTTGCCATCCATGTCTTTATTTCCAACTAGAAAGTCCCTTTCTTCTAATTTTAACTCTCAACTCTCAGCCATCTTTACAAAGCCCAGTTAAAAATCACCTAACCTGGCCCCAAGAACAGAATATGATCTCATCTCTCTGTGAAAGTGCTGTTTTCAATATTTGGTGTGCCTAAGAATCACATGAAGCACATGATAAAAGAATCACATGAAACATATGAGTAGGTCTTACTCATGATAATTTGATTAAGTGGACTTGGAGGATGACTCCATGCCCTTCATTTTAAAAAACATCACCGGTTAATTCTGATGGACCATGCTCAGGCTCAGTACCAGTAACCTAACACCTAGAATTTACTGCTTCTGTTTAATTTGCATCCAAGGACACAAAGTAACATCAACAAATATTTACAGAAAAAGAAAATTTTGCTAACCCTGAACTCAACTGTCATTTATTGTGTGAACAGCAGCAGGCAGTTGAAGTAGTAAGATTACCTTTTCAAATCAAAGACTCTCAAATCCCACCCAAAGGCTACCTCTAAGTGAAAGGAATAATAATAATGTCACCTAAGTCAATGGTCTTTACCCAAGCCCACTGACAAATCTTGGCCCCTGATAAGGTTTTTACTATTCTTCAAAGGTAGTAAGATTAATGGAATGCATTTTTCACAAAACTTGTATTTTTAAATTTAAATATGGTGTTTTAATTGGGCATTATGTCTTTCCTAGTTTTTGCTATTAAATATCTCTTCCTACATGACACGGTAATAGTAAATATTATGTTTAACATCCTTACTTTATAGATGTTGCGTCTATTATGTTTTTTTTTTAATTCTACTTGTCAGTGAAATTATAGTCTGAGGACTCTTGTAACTATACATTACATGAATCTGTAATGTATTCTTAATTTGTATACATTAACTATACATTAATTTTAGCATATTCTCCATTCCTAGGTGCTTCTCCTTTTCTATAGGGCTCTGATATGTAAAGAACAAAGCAGTTGCTGGCTCTTTGTATGATGCTACAACAAAACTTTCTGCAGACAACGCCCCGAGGAAGAGCCTCACCATCCTGAGGATAGTCCTTGTCCTGTAATAGTCCTTCTTCTTGGGAACATGCTGGACCTCCTCCGAACAGCTTGATGTGGTTGGTGTCTTTTCAGTTTTGTTGCCTTAAAAGTGTCAGTTTTTATAAGATGGTGTTAATGGAAGTATTTAAAACCCTTAGACACCAAAGTACAGTGATAGACCCTTACAGTGCAGCACAACATACAGGGATTTGAGTAATTGATTAGTTTCATCTGTGTTAGTTCTCTGAGTTGATTACATTTCTCCCACAGAGTAAGTTTATTATTAATCCACAAGCCGGATTTCCTTGCCACAGAATGCTAGTTCCACAAAGGTACTTCGAGATGTTTTTCTTCTGAAATGGATGGAACCATACACTGAGTTATCTATACCTTACATTTGTCTGTTTAGAGGACATTAATTCTCGGCATTAATTGCTCCTGGCTGACACCAGATGCCAGCTAATTACACCTTCAGAGGTAGCAGAGAACTCAAAAATCTGTGGCAGAATTGTACGGCAAACAGTTACTGTCCTGGCTCCTCCACCTTCAGAAAAAATTACGGTTTTTCATTTATCGCACACCTAGCTAAACTCAGTGAACAATTGCTTTGCAGAGACACTTAGACTCTATTTTACTTAATTTGCTTTGTACGCAGTTGTTCAATTAAACCCAGAAAGAAAAATAAGGTGTTCCTCTAGCATTTATATGAAAACCATTTTTCTAAATGAGTTCCTATATGGATATACATAGCATTTTATCAAAAATTAATAGTCTTGGCCTGAAAAAATCAAAACACTGTATATTAATTATCCAAAGCAGTGGTTTTATTTATGACCTCTTTGACGCAGCCTTCACTTCAGTAGACTCAATCCCAGAAGCTGAGAAGAAAATAGAAAAAGAGCTGAATGTAGGTTTTCAGCTGGAACGGTGGCTAATTACTTCTGTTCTACACTATTTGTGCTGTATGGGCAGTAATATGCTAATGAGTTTCAATTAAGTTACCTTTGCAAAACTAAATTACCTCAGCAAAATCCTGCCAAGAAACAGGACCTGGGTTCTATAAGGTGGGTATTCCATAAATATTGTCTCGTTATCAGAGAAGATACATGCTTAACCCCTTTACTATTCCATCAGCATTACTGATGTGCATTGTGGTGTTATGATCCTGGGAATAAGTGGCTTAGAAGGAAGTGAAAGAATAAAACAGGCTAAGCAACTATAGTTCTGACATATTTTGTGCAATCTGAAAGAAGTTTCTTGGAAAGTTTAACCCCAAACCTTGTCAGGAGAATGTTGAAATGGGAAGGTGAATGGCCCAGGAGAAGGGGTTAGATTTACATTTGTCAACATGTTCTTCTCAGAACACGAATCTCTTAACAAAATAAGAGTATCCCCATATATATCAAAGAATTTGGGAAATACTCTGTGCTCTATTCCTCCATACCACGTTGGCAATTTATTTAAAAGAAATACTCTTAAATTCTTGCAATTATAGAAGTATCAAAAAAGTATTTAAATTTGTTAATAACATCTCTTGGAATTTTTCTAATTCAACTCCATTTCAAGAACCATCCATGAAAATGATGTCCTGATGTCTGACAACTTGAGTTTTGCTAGATTCCCTCCATTCCCAGAACTGGTAAAAGTGGTGGCTCACTCTTGGAATTTGTGAAAGGAATGAGAACATCTACTTCCTCTTTTTGAAAGGAGCCTGTTTATAGAGACAGTGCAGTTCGTGCGGAGTCCCTGCTTCCCTTCCGGAGTCTGGCATGTAGTTCTTGGCGAAGTGGAGGACATCCGGTGACAGCTCCCAATAAAAACCTTGGACGCTGACTCTCCAGGGAGCTTCTGTGGTTGGTGAAGTTTCAAACACATCACTACAAGCCACTGCCGGGGAGAGTAAACGCATTCTGTGTGACTGCTGTGGGAGAGGACCCTCTGAAGTGTGTGCCTGGTTTTGCTGAGCTTTGCCCACGTGCCATTTCCCTTTGCTACTTGTGCTTGGTACCCTTTTGCACTAACAGATGATAACTATAAGAAGAAATAGATGCAGAACCCTGCGAGTCTTTTGAGCAAATCACCAAAACTGAAAGTGGTTTCAGATCTCCAGTCACAAAGAGTAAGCACAAAAGGCACAGCTCAGCCCTCACATAGCTTACTATCTAATGATGGGGATAACCAAGCAACACTTTCTGATATCATCACTCAGAAATTTATGACCAATATAAATTTTTGTTTTACTTTAAGGAAAAGGGCAGGTTTCTGTGAGGCAAGTGTCAATGAAACTTAATCTGTTTTGGAGAGATCGGAAAAAGCAGTTTTGGTAGGTCTTTCTGAACAGAACCCCAGTTGCACAAGAAATAACATCGAGAATCAATAAATGAGATCATATCAAATTAAAAAGCTTCTGCGCATTAAGTGAAATGACCAACATTGTGAAGAGACAACCTACCGAACGGGAAGGAATTTGCCAGCTGTTCCCTGGATGGAGGACTAACAATAGAATATATAAAGAACTCAAAAAATGTAGACTGCCCCTGTGTTAGTCACCTTTCTAGAGTCAGTGGTTTGCAAGACAGCAGATTTAATACAGGACATTTGCATCTTACAACATTCACACACAGAAGCCAAATGCAGGAAGAGTGCTGAATGTCCATCTGTGCACTGGAGACCCAAAAGATCCAATCAAGGGCCGGAAGCCCCTGGCGATGTCCCATGCACATCTGCGTCTTCCCTAAAAGATCGAAGAAATCTGTACTGGAACCAGGATACAGTGCTGGCTGCAGAGATGAAGATCAGAGCTCCCCAAAGTGAACAGCAGCCTTCCCCAGTGACAGCAAGGACTTGAGCTCCTTCTGCAAATGGAACACCCAAGTTCCCTTTGGGAGAACCAGAAGCAGCAGAGCTTCTCCTGGGAGACAGCGGGCCCCCATCTTCTGCTCCCGTTCTGCTTTATGTTGTGTTGGCTGCAGTCCTCAGGTGGATCCTCTGCGCCCAGAACTGCACCAACTCAGTCCAGCTGGGCGTCCCTGCTCAAACTGACCCCAATAAGTCCCCCACACCCAGGAGACAAGGCACGTTTTCTTTGGATGATGCTCACTCACAGTGTCACATAATTTGAACATTATAAGATAGGTTTAACAGTCCTTAAGAACCAGTATTAAATCTATCAATATTATATTACTTTGGAATCATGTAGGAGAGAACTAGTACAATTACAGTCCTCGTTTCTGTTTCTGTATCTGAGTACAAAAGAATACAGGCTAAATCCATATATATGAGATGCTAGATCACATTAAACTATACCAACAGAACACAGGCCTATGGTTGCTGGGGGCTGAGGATAGTATAAGGGAATTGAGCTCAGAAGAGCTTGAGGGATGATGGAAATGTACATTTTGAGTGCCCTGGTGGTTACACAAGTACATGCATTTGTACAAACTCACAATAGTACACATAAGACAGTAAACCTTACAGAGTGTGGTTTATAACTTATGTACTAAGGCTGGTTTTAAAAAGTCCTGGGAACCTTAGCAGGATGCTGAGCTTCACATATTCTTTGGTGTACTGAATTTTGTAACGTGGTTGAAAAAGCTTATACCTGTTTAAACATCCCAAATTAAGCCTAAAAACCATTGAAAGTTCTCCTTGCACACAGGCAAATACAGGGGAAAATAAGTGACCCTAGAATGGACTCTAGAGAGACTAGAAATGAAGTATTTAAAATGAAATCAGGAGATACAAGAAACAGTGTGTAGTAGTCATATTCACTAGAGAAACAGATATAATACAACATATACAAATATGTAAAATCTTACAGATTGGCTTACAAGGGCTGCTACAATGTCAGACATGGAAGAGTGCAGAGGGTCCACCCGCACACTGGAGATCTGAAGGGTCCAGTCAAAGGCCTGGAGCTCACTGCAGTGTCCTATGTGAGTTCCTTCCAGAGCCCGATAGGTCTGTGATGGAAGCCAGAGTCTATGTTGGAAGCCAGGAGATTACATCCAAGTAAAGGTGGAGCTCCTCCAAAGGAACCGAAGCAGCTCCATCCTTCTTCACTTCCCTTTTATACTACCCAGGTGACTAGCCACCCTGGGGTGGGTCTTCTACACCCAGGGTGTGGGATTGCTGGCCAATTTAGTTAAGCTTCTCTTATAAGCTGACACAATCAATCAACCATCATGGCCCCCAAAAGACCCAATCAAAAGACCAAATCAAAAAATGGGCAGCTGAAATGAGTAGATTCTTCTCAGAAGAAGTACATATGGCCAATAAATACATAAAATATGTTCAACATCTCTGGCTGTTAGAGAAATGCAAATTAAAACAACACTGAGATTCCATCTTACTTTAAAAACAATGGCTGATCCCAGATTTGAAAGGTTTGGCTTGTTTTACATGTACCTTATTGATCACCAACTGGACTTCTAGTTACACATTCAATACACACCCAATAGATGTGCAGTGAAGTTCATAGTAGTGCCAAACTGCAAACAACATGAATGATTTCAGTAAAAGGATACTGGAATATTGGAATATACTAGAATATTATACTGCAGCAAATTTGAAAAATTATTGCTACATACAGCAATGGTTAAGTGTCAAAGTTATACTGATGGGCAAAAGAAACCAGATATAAAGAGAATATTTACCTTAATTAAAAAATTTGTAAAACTGATCACTAGTAATGGAAGTCAGAATATTGGTTACCTTGGGGCTAGTGACCAGCAGTAAATATGAGATCTTCTGGGTGCTAGTAATATTCTATTCTTGATCCACATTGCACATACACAAATGTGTTTCCTTTGTCAGTGTGTTTTGAGCTGTACACTTAAAGTTTGTACACTTTCCATAGATAAGTGGTAGGTCAAAAAATGTTTGCCGAAAACAACCCAAGTTATTGGCCTGATATTATCTTGTCTTGTCATATTATTAACATACATCTTTACTTTGGAAAAATCACACAACCATTGAGCCTCAAGTTTCTCATCTGTAAAATGAATGAGAGTACCTGCCTGTTTTTTTCTCCTTCAAACTTCAGTGGAAATCAAATATCTTCATAATTGATACTCTAATCAGATTGACAGATATGATCTTAGCCTGCGATATCGTTTAAAAATTCACACTCATTTAGTCGATTGTGAATGGCTCCCTGCCTAATCATGCAGTCCGAGGGAGTCATGGATTTGTGTCTCTCTCTTCCAAATTGTGCATCCATAGGAGGACTTCCAGTAGACAGGGCTTTTCCACTGGAAACGAGGAGAAGAAGGATAGGTTACAACCATCTCTGCACAGACTGAGTGGCAAGGAGGGGATACTATCAGCTTTCTGCCTATATTACGAAGCAGCCATCAGCAGGGTTTTATTCTCATTCATTCTATGGAAAAGGCCAAAAAGAAACATGGTAGCTCCCAGAGAGGTGATCTACCTAACATCTCACCAGCAATGTCAGTTTACAGGTAGAGGCCTCAAGGTTGAGGGCAGTGGTGTAGGGTGGAATGTGGAAACTGAATGAAGGACTTGGGAGAAATTATTGCATTAAGGAATGCTCTGAGTAACTAGAAAGGCCACCATGTGTCTGAGAACAAACTTTAGAACTTTGTGTATCCAACTTTGTGTCTCCTTTCCTCTCCGTTCTGTGATCACTTCCCTGGAGCCTTCTGTCTCATCCGGAAAAGAAAGGCTAAGAAATGGGTCATCTCCAAGGTCCTTCCCGGCTCTGACAGCCAATGACTAATCTTTACGTGTGGACGCAGCCTTTTGTACTGTATGTAATACCACACTGCCTATGGGGAGAAAACCAGGCTGCATCAGAGAATTATGAATGTGACCTTTGAAATTTAAACTGTTTTGATTGCATTTTTACTGTCTTCCTAGGGGAACAGTTCTCATCGCTTTCGTATTTGGAAACTAAACATAGCCCTTAAAGCGAATTGGTGAAAATGACTATTATCAATCATTCAACCCTGAGGTCTGTCTCAAGGGCTGGTTAGAGGGCATGTGGCTATTTCAAGGTGGAGCGAATGAAGGAGAGGAAGTTTATTATGCCAACTACGGTGCCCACTAGAAATCTCCTAGAACCCAGCTTCTTGAGCTCAATGGGATTTGGAACCACTTTGTGTTTGAAATAATTCACTCTTGCCTAAAGGTATAAAAAAATCTTCCCAATCTTCCCCTTGAAATATCACCAGCTGTCCCAGATATTTTGAAAAAGTATCAGTATTTGGATGTATTATTTTTTTAAAAAAGAATCAGTGAGATTCAGCTTACATTGGCCTTACGGCCGTGTGACATTATATTTGCAGTGAATTTGAAAAACAGTTTGGTATATCTGTTAAACTGTGAACTCGGTAAGACTTACCCATTTCTCTTTCTGAAACTATGAACAGCCTTGTATGTTTTGATTAAAAGCCAATAAATTGGCTCCTAGGAACAATGCAAACCATTTCTGTATTTCCAAATGCCTCTGGAGGTAAATCTGCTTTGTTTGGACCCATAAATTAAATTCACCAGCATCTCCAATACCTATCTTTTGGAGAAACCTTAGAGCATTCTTAGTTCTAAGTGGCTTATGCCTCCTGAAGACTATTTGAATCATGTGAGATCTACCTAAGGCTGACAATTTCCGTATTTTACTTAATAAATGACATTTGTATCATGCACTCTGTGAATTTCAGATGTAGACAGAAATATTTCAATGATTTCATTAGCTTTTATTGCCAGTGGAGCCCCCACTGGCAATAAAATAAATATATAAGATTTAACACAATGGATTACGCCATAATGGAAAGGATCTATTTCTTTTTGTTTTTAAATGACTTCTTGTGAAAGTAAATTCAAACCACTTCGGAGGATCAGTGACACAGCCTCTTGTCTTCGGCTAAGTTCCTAGGAAGTCCTGGCTCGGGCAGGTTTTGTGTGCAGAAAGCTTAGTGGAAGAAAGTATTTTCCACATTTCAAAAAACAATTATTTAATGGGTGAAGGAAATAAGATTAAGCAGAGTTAAAGAGAGAGAGAGAGAGAGAGAGAGAGAGAGAGAGGCAGAGACAGGCAGAGAGACAGAGAAATTGAACTATGATAGAGTCATAATAAAGACTTCAACTATGGAGCTCTAATGGCCTTTCAGATTTGTCCCAGATTACAGAAGAGGAGCCAGATCTTTGTATTCCTTCTCCCCTTGTTGACAGGTCATTGGAGGAGTCACGGGGAAAGAGATTTTATACCTGTGTCACACAGAACTCTTGACCAGGGGGAATTTCTGGCAAGCAACTCAGCTATGTGCTAACAGCAGACGACAGTCTTGACAGATCAGAAATGAACATCCTGATCTGGAAGGGAGAATCTAGCCTTCACACAACAGCGTCCACTAGAGTCCACCATTTGTATTGCTGAGATCCACATGCTCATATAAGAAGTGGGCTCGATCAGGGAAAAGCTTCTCCAGGATTCTGATTAGTTTCTTTTCTTGGGAGAATTTAAAAGCACATTTATGGAATGAAGTTTAACTCTTGCTTCTGCAGTTAGCTTAGCAAATATTTATCCTTTCTCACCTCCACTAGCCCATCCTTTTCTAGTCCAGGTGGCTTCATTATTGAGGCAACCCAGACTTTCATGCAAGAAGGGTCAGGAAAAAAAAAAGAAGAAGAAAGAAGGGTCTGGGCCTCTCGTTACTGTGCTTTTCCAAATTGTAATTGTTGTACATATCTGTTTACCATCGAAATTATACAGGGCAATGCCAAGAGATATACTAGTGGATTGAGTCCACGTAGGAATTCTGCTTCCAATAGGAGAACTACTTCCCCTCGATTATCAAGGTCGATTACTTCCCTGAGGATAGTAGTTCCTTCCCTGGCTTGAGGTCTTTTGGTGTAAGGAGTCTGGAATGATCAGACGGCAGTCACAATCTCAAGTTTGACAGGACTGCGGTGTCCCTGGTGGGCACATTAATCACGTAGGATCTAGCAACTCTAGACTGAAAATCCCGAGCACCACAGAGATAAGAGGCAAAATTTCTTCAAGTATGTCCCTAGGAGCAGAGCGTCTCTTCTTCTACCACTTGTCCCTCTGCCCCATAAGCTACCTTTTGGAAACACAGCAGCATATAGAAATAATTGACTTAAAGCATACTGTGATTTCAGTGTCATCTTCAAGCTGGTGCCTCATCTCTGCCGTCAAAAGTCACCTGCCTTTCACTCTGCCCAGCCGGTGGCTTCTGCATGTGTGGGAATCCCACGCTCGTGTAGCTGCCGCTATGACTCTGTTGTTTATTTTTGCCAGCAAGACTCTTGATATCTGACTTCTTATGAGAGGTGAAAGAGGTGTTGTCTAAGAGGTCAATCTGCAGATATTAGAGACCCAGAAGCACATGCATTTATAAAGAATGAAAGAAAACACAGAAGAAAAAAAGAAAAGAAGAGAGAAGTGAGAAAAGTAGCAGCCCAACGATTTGGAATATTCAGAATGTGACTGCTTCCCATTGAAAATAGTGAGCATTTCATAGGGACCCCCACGAAACAAAGCTAATGAAAGCTTTTGGGGTTCTCAAGAAAGTTTTGTTACTAGTGGTGGCTGTGTGGCTCTCCTCGGCCCTTCGGTCCATCTTCTTGTCCTTCTCTTCGTCCTCTTCTTCCTCCTCTTCCTCTCCCCTGCTTTTTCTCCTCTCCAATCTGTATATATTATATCAAGAAAATTAAGAAACTAGGACTTAATGAAAAGAGACAAAGCTGTGATTACTGCGCTACCCAGGATGCGTTATTGGTGAAGACAAGCTTCCTCTTACCTGGAAAAGTGGTCTCAGCAAACAAACCATGAGACCTACGTTTCCAACAGTCAGCTGGTGATCACCCTCACATCCATAAGCTTATAACATACAGCAAACCGCTAGTTTTATTTTTTTTTTCTGATTTGCCACATTATTAAGGAAGACAGGAACCCTGGCCAATACCTTTGGCATTTCTTGCAAATATCAAGTTGTATAATGGTTCTAAGACGTCAGTGAACATACGAAGCCCCTAAGGGAGTTTTAATCTCCAGAACTACCTTCAGAAGTTCTGATTCCGTGAACTTAACTTTGGCACTGGCAGCAGAGAAAGCATGCCAGGTGGTTCTGCTAGAGACACTAGGAGACAATACCTTGAGAATTATAAATTGAGTGTTCCCTCTTGAAAGGCACTGGCCCACTGATGTCCATTCTTTGTGGCACCCTTGGCATTAAGAAAGTCACAATGACAATAATTCCTGATGAGATGCATTCTGTGGTGTATTTTAGAATCCACCTGATTTTCAGAGACTAGGAAGCTTTCTCATTCAACTGACATAAATAAAACTGTAGGACTTATTAAGTTTCCTTTTTCTCCATTCGCTGCATGAAAGGCAGACATCAGCAGCGCAGAGAATTGGTTGAGGGCATTTGAAATGATTCAAACAATACTTGAGTGGCTTGTTTGAACTCTGGCTTCTCATTTAGACATGTTGACAACCCTAAAGGCTTTGTGCCACTCCATAAGTTAGACTGCCAAGTGACTAATCATGAACGATGAGAGAATTTCAAGGCAATTTTTGAAAAATGAAATGTGAACAATAAATTGACTTATTCTATTTAGTTACTTTGTATTGACAGAGCAGCTTCCATCTGAACATTGGAATGCAACATTACTACTAGATCTTTTTGATACTATGTATTGCCTTTATTTTTAGTGATTTTCATCAAATGAAATTCTTTTCCTCTCTGTCTTTCAAAGTTTTTTTCCCCTAAAACATCTATAATAGATGCTGTATAGATCAAATAAGAAAATGTATTGAAAAGGCTGAGTACCATGCTCTTATGAGGTGACAATGTTAGCCCAAGGATGGCCAAATGATTTTTCCACTGCGATAGCACAGGCCACTGGTAGGTAAGAATCCATCCCCTCTCCACTGGAACCACACGGTTCTCAGCACAGGCAAACTGAACGCATTTGTTGGTGTAGTATTCCAACACTATCTCTAAGTCCACATTTATTATTCACAGACCCTTCACCAACAGCTTATAAAATCAGTTCCTTCTACTATTACTTATAGTTCAAACGCATCTGCTAATGACTGTACAAAAATCGGGTACTTCAAGATCAGAAATCTGACAACTACCCTCTCTTTCTGTTTTCTTTTTCCCATGATAGAAATTGTTTTTTACCTTGGGCGCTCTTTTTTGATAAGGCTGAATGTGACAAAATCCTTCTTAATGTATATTGCAGGATTTTCTACCAGTAAATTGGTTTCTCTACTGATCAGTCCAAATGCAGGATGACATCTTTAACATCCTTCTCCTAAATACCAATTTTAAGTTATACATCCATTGGGACTTTGGGAACAGGTAGGGGGTAACTCCTTATAATGTTACAATGTAATAAAACCTGCCATCTTAGGCAAGTAATTTAATATGTTTGGAAATCCATTTTCTCATTTGCAAGGTAACTTATTTGAACCACACGCTCTCTGAGGTACCTGCTGCCAGGTATGAGGGTTGGCAAATTGGTGAATGGAAGCCTGCTGATCAGAACCCAGTTAGACCCTCATCAGTGGGAAGAATACAATAAAAATATGCTCTGTTTCATTCTTCTACTAGAGAAAGAACTTTCAATGTGACATGACCACTAGGCATTTGCAGCGATCTTGTACTTAGAGATTCTTGGTCATTCTCTAAATATTATATTATAGTCCTCTGTGAGGAGACCAGTCATTTAAAGTGCTATATATTGTACTGGTTTCAATAGAGGCAGCTAAGTACTGAGTGTGTAGATTATAGCGGAGGGTCTAGAGCATCTCTTGGTTTTACTGCAACCATTTCCTGGGTCCCACAAAAGTGACACTTTGAGCCAGTAAATGTATCTATCCCTCTCCTCTAGATCTAAGCAAAACCTCACACCACATCTCGTTTGAAGAGGCTTTGGCCAAGTATGTCATTTGTCTAAATCAGAAGCCTCCTAATAAGAATCCAATCAGCCAAAGATGATGTGGGTGGCGAAACCCCAGCAAGTGAGCTGTTCCCTGTGTTCTGCTGTGGCCCGAGCTGCGGGATGCGTTCAATAGCCTCAGTAGGACTGAAGCTGAAAAGCCACCCGTGTCATCTGGTGGCTTCGTTACCACCAAACAGACCTGTCAGTTGCACTGAGGATCACGTGTGCAGCAATGACTTCCCATTGCTGGGACAGAATACCTGACACTTGGAAGTGAAAGGAAAGAGATTTATTTTGGCTTAGAGTTTCGGACGTCTCAGTCCAGGTGTGGTTGGCCATTCAGCAGGATGTTCAGTTAGAGACCCGTCAGTGGATAAATCTATTGATTGACATAGCGCCTCCATGACCTAATCAGCTTCCAAACACGGGAGACTCTGGGGGCACATTTTAGATCTAAACCATAACACTCTGTAATAGGGCACAGGAAAGCTCTATTGTGGAGCAGAAGAACAGCGCTCTCCATGAGATGCCACAGCCCACTGGGCAAACATAGCTGAGAGTTATTGCTTCCTGAACACACACCTCAAGCGGTCAAATGGAAAGATGTGACTTTTCAGAACTGTGTTTTAACTTCTGGACTAAAGTGCAAGTCAGGAAAAACATAAGCTGGTTTCCATCCACTGTCAGGGTCTCACAGATCCTCAGGAGTGTGGGCTCGTGCAGGGAGAAGCCTGAGGGCATGTGGCTTTTTCATGTTGCCCTTTCTCTGTTTCTCCCCTTCTTTCTCACTCCTTCTCTCTCTTACCCCATCCCCGCCTCCTACATTTTAAGTACTATGTGGTCTGAGGACCTGAGACAGGCTTCAATTGCTCTCTACAGCTTTCAAAGTATTTACTTTCTGGGATTTCTTTAATCATTGAAGATGAACATCTACACATGAGTCATTGTAGGAAGACAATGCTCATTATGAGAGGGCTCTTTCCCCCACCTACAGATTTCACCAAGTTGTCTTTGCAGCCCCATGTGTCTAGGCAGGAAGCTTATTTGATTTGTATTTTACTGGAGACTCAACAATGTATTGATTATATACTTATTTTATCACAAATCACACAATATCCTTGGGATATGTGCGACATCTGAGAATCCACAAAGTGTCTCCATCATGTGATGGTGTCGAGGAGTATTAATCCAATAGTACCAGAAAATTAGAGGGAAGTATGAGCACAGGCAGAAAACTTTCTGTTTTCTTTGTGAAATAGCTCTTAGGGTCCCCATCTCTCTCTACTCTATACGATACATAGATTTTAAACTACCTGGAGTTTTCAAAAAATCCATTCACACAAAGGACAACTTTGCAGGTGAAGGAGTTAGACACTCAAAAGAATTCGACCCTCTAAGTTCACTTCTTCATGAATGTGGTTTGGTGTAGTGACAGTTACCACAATCAAAAGAAAGCAACAGGTCTATAAAATATCTCTGAAACTCTTTCTCTTTGGTTTAAGGTGGACGGGCCCACAAAGTAGTCCAGATTGGGCCATTCTCCTACAATGCCTACAAAATGCACATCTGAATAATCTCTGATACCTAGAATAATATCTAGGACATAGCGAACTTTTAATATTTATTCTCAAATAGAAATTAGATATTTTCAAATGGAAAGGAATATATCTTCTATATTACCCTGAAAGCCAAAGAGGCTGCAGCTAGGAGAGATGTTTAAGTCATCTTTCATAATCAGACTGGGTATCCAAAAGGTCTGGAGACTTCCTTTTGGGCCGGGCTAACCTTCTCACGCTGGAAGTGAAGAGGGGACAAGGACGTCTGAGGGCAACACCTGGCAGTACATGTTACTCAGTGTTCTTGGCAGCAGTTATTTACAAACCACTGTAGAAGTATGCCAGTGTTTCAGTAACCAGTAATGCCATGCACACTGTAAATCTGCACTGGGTACGATCGGGGGCAGGGGAGAAGGAGGTCATAGCCACAGGAACAACGTTTCTCATCCCCTCTGGGGATAAGGCTAGAGATGGTGCAGGGCTGAAGCCCTGCGTTCCCAATCCTGAGCACGGCTTTGGCTTCTAACCTCTCATAGTGAAGGGCCTGGAAGATGCCCCTGGCTTGGTAGCTTCACGGCAGTTGCTGACCTCAGAGGCCTCTCTGAGAGCTGTGTTGATGTGCCACCTGCTGCAGGTTCGGTAGCATCAGTCGTGGGAGCCACACTGATGAGGACAAATGATCGCAGTGCTTGGCCCTGGGAAAGAGACCAGAGCAACCGGATGAACGTGCAGGTGTCTGAGCGGTTAGACTAATTCAGTCACAAATGTTGCCACATTGGATTTGGAAGAGGAGCCAAGAAAAGTTATGGGCAAGCTACAGCTTGAATGTAAATGTCAAACTAGCTACTCATTCGTAGAAAAAAATCATCATGCAACGGAAGAATATTTCTCCATTATAACGAAGCCATGTGGATAGTAACACCTAACATGTATTTTCCAGTTTACAACAGGTGATATCCCCCGAGGCGGAAAGTTGGATACTCTTCTACATTTGACCAGCTAGGACACTGATGCTCAGAAAAACCTTGTGACAATCTAATTATTTGGAGTATCTATTCGTGTTAAGATGCTCTTTTTACTATACTTTGGAACTCTTCAGAAATCATATTTATCCTGTCTTCTCCCCTAGGTTTGATGGTTTATCATGATACAAAGTGAAAAATAGTAGTGCCTTCCCATTTTTAATTCTTAAAATTCTATTGGAAGAGTATTAAATATACTTTCCTTACAGTCTGTGGCCAATTGTAGTTATCTTTGAGTTGGAGACAAGAGAATATAATTATAGTTTTATCTTTCCAGGAAAGGTTAAGTACCATTTATACAGGAAAGAAATAAAAAATCATGTTTGGGGGCATGATAGATATACCCCAAATAATTTCTTTATCATTTATTCTCCATCATCTGAAGAAATAAGAACCAAAGTCCTTGGCTAATCTTGTCCTATATTGAATGAACTTGCAGCTAGCTAGGTTGACAAAGACTTAAGAATTTCAAGCAGCAGTATCTAACTTTTTGCAGCATGCGCAGAGAATCTTACAATGAAGGTGAGTTTATCATAGATTCTCTGTTAGGGAGGAGGGGAATTTGCTTGTCAAGCAGGAAAAGTCAGCATTAAACTGGGAACTAAAGCTATGGGGATTAATGCCATCAACAGAGAGCCAGCTCTTTGCCTTTTCCACTGGCTCCTCCTGGAATCGTCACTTGCGTGGAACTCTGCCTTGAACTGGGTCAGAGGCTGCCTATGGGAATGGGACCAAGTCATTCTGCCTAGGAAACCAGTCCCAGAAGTGGTAACATCTGTGGTCTCAGGTTGGTAATTAATCCAATATCCTTGACCGATTCCAAGTCGTGCTCCTGCATGGCTGCCTACTGAACTATCTGCTTCACTCAGAACCAAGTGTGGTGCCCTCTGGCTCTACCACAAAGTTGCCTTCTATGCCTACATGTCAACTAGAATCAGAAAATCAGACTAGACACCTTGAAGAGGCCAAGTCTAGCACAGGATTTCTCAGAAGGCGTGGAAGGGTATACTTTGTTTTTGTGCCATGAGGTTTCTGCACATCATCCCCACCTATCATTTTGCTTTCCTGTACGCAGAAGGGTGCAGTGCCTTTGTATTTAAAGTCTATAATGCTGAATAGTTGTCATAATCCCAGACCTAACTGACAGCGAATCAATGATGATTATTAAAGCACACAGCCGTCTCCTCTGACTCTGTGGTTGGGAATTTTCAACTACAGCAGTCGGTCCAGAAGATTGCCTCCAACTCTAAAACTAGATGTGAGGAACAAGACGATTCTCCTAACACACAAGCCCAGGTCTCTTGATTCTCCTAATTTTTAATTTAGCTCCTCAGTGATTTTAATTACTTCAGAGCACTGACCAAGATAGCCAAACACCTAGGAAAAAGCATCAGTAAATAACAGACTGGAGAAAATTTAGACAGTTTGAGAGACATGGTTAAAAAAAAAACAAGATCTAATAAAATTCTTTAAATGTTCAAGGCAGAGAAATTGTGTGCAAAATGAATGATGCCAATCAGGAAGAGAGCGTGCCATGGCCTCAGACATAAGGATGGATAACCAGTTACCCACTGGCGGCAGGTTAAATGATACCCCCCACCAAAATACTCATATCCTAAAACCCAGAACCTGTGAATGTTATCAAATGGTCAGAAGAGGACTTTGTGGATGTAGAGAAGGGTCTTGAAATGGGCAGATCATCCTGCATTATCCAGCTGGCCTTACCTGTAACAGACACGTACATCCTCGTGTGAGGGAAAGAGTAAAAGAGGAAGCAAAGCTCCTCACACTACAGAGGAAGAGATGGGAGTGACAGGACCACAAACTGTGGAATGGCAGCAGTTACCAGAAGCTGGAAGAGGCAAGGAACAGATTCATACCTTGATTTCAAAATTCTGGCCTGTAGAACTGTGAGAAAATAAACATCTGTTGTATTAAGCCTCCCGAGTTTGTAACGATGTAGTATGGCAAGCTCAGGGAATGAATCTATTTTCCATGAATCGGCTAGAATAGGGAGGTCAGACACACACCTGGTAGCATCCATTTCAGGTTAAAGACCTAAAAGAACTACAAGACACTCTTAAGAAACTTCAGATAGCTTTCCACCTTCGGGTCTCTCTTTTCCCCCTCATTGTCTTTTATAAAAAGTGGCAGAATATTAACTGGATTTACCAGCTAGGTTGCTGACTTGGACCACTTTGTCAGCAACATGGCGGGCAGACCAGAGTATAAGAGTTACAGGTCCTAAGTCTACAGGGAACTCCAGCTAGACAATGCCAGCTAGACAAAAATATCTTCTCTAACATGTTATACTAAGGATCAGGCAAGCTGAAATCGAAAGTTCCTTTCTGATGATTTTCTATGTCTACCTAGAAAATGGCTTCGTCTTTCTAGGTCTTGATTTCCTCAGCTGTCAAACGAATCAATTAGATCTACTGTATTCAGCAATTCCTTTAACTCTTAGCTTCTATTCTATGTAGCACTGAGTCAAATCTAAAATTTGTAACAAACCTCAATTTTCTGACATAAAGAGTTTGTGGTTACCTATACGTGTAATAGACATCTCACTCCCCAAATCACAACTACCTGGAATTTCACCATGTTTGTGTGTGTGTGTGTGTGTGTGTGTGTGTGTGTAGAAATATTCTTCCACCTATTTAAGAACTTCTAGATGAAATAATATAGCATATTAAAGCAATAGGTCAATTTTACTACATCTCTCTTCATTTTGTTATTGTCTTAGAGACACGACACTAAAACTATTAGTTTTCAAGTCTGTCTGGACTAATAAACAGCAGTCTTTCTGAGAAAAAGGATTAGGTCTTGGTCTGTTTGCTGAATCCTCATGATCAAAAACTGGTACAAAGTGGGTGATCACCAAATGTCAGTTGGCTACATGCATAGCTGGCTACCTGATGTCTTCCCTATGACATGGGAAAATACACATCCGATCAACAGGTGGCAATTATTCCAGGAAGAGAAACACCAAAGTGAAACAAAACAAAACTATCTGCCTCTACTACGTATCTATTGTGGCTAGCTCATCCACAAACCATTTAGCTCACAAACCTTTTAGTCCTTGTAGCTCAACAGCTGTATCATTTTTTTTTTCAGAGAGCGAAAACTGGACGTTCTTTATCAGAAGGTTTTTTAAAGCATTCTTTATCTCCCTAAGGCACCACTAGACTGTTAATTAAAATAAAAGAGACTGAATTCATAACCAGGACTTGATGAAGTAATTAGAAACAAACTCTGTATTGCATTTGAATGCTTTCCTTATTATTAGCATGTCTACTGATTATTTTAAAATCATTCTATTCAGTTGAATTTCAGTAGATGAATTTCAGGTATTTTTCCACTGAAAATGACAGAAAAGAGAATTGCCCGGCAATGAGACATTAAGCAATGAAATGAGTAGTCAGTTGCGCTGTTTTTCATGATCTCTCGTGCTATTTTTTTAAAAGGATTAATCCAACTTGTAGGAAGAAAATATGATGAGTTATGCCCCACTCTATCTCCATAAATTAGTCTATAAACAGAATGTTACCCAAGCAGGACTGAATTTGATAGGTAACAAGCTATTCTTTTATAGTCATGGCTTTGAAAAAAGTCACAGGTACACAATTTGTAACAGCTTTTGGATAAAGTACTGATACTAAATTAATAACAATGACGTTAGATAAGAGACCTTGTGTTTAAAATCCTTTCTATTACTCAGGAACAAGTGATTCCAGACATTTTATTTTTTTTAGGTTGATACGGGAATCCTATCAAGAAATATGGGATGCTTTCTACATCCCTCTCTGGCTATTCAAATCTCAACCACCACTTACAGTACAAAGTCTTTTTAATTATTCTCTAATACATTTTTATCAATAAAATATATACAAAAGCTAATCTGAGTTACATAATTAAACTGAACATACTTTAATAAATCAGTTTTCTTTCCCCTAAATTAATTTCCACATCAGTTAAATTTGGTCCTTGAAAAATTGGGTCCTTAATGTCTAGTCTGTGGGTTCAAATAAAATTGAGTGTAAACTCTTCTTCGTCAGTCGCTGGACACCTTTTCCATGCAATCAGATGTTTTTAGCCATTACTCAGAACGTCTTTTATGCCACGAGGCCCTGCATCTCCCTCCTGAACCAAATTCACACTTTTCTGCTCTTCTGGTTGGTTTCTAAATCTCTCTCGCTGCCTGGTTCTTGGGAAATGGTATCCCTTTTTCCAGCTCCACCGGTCACACACTGGGGTGTGTCTTCTGTTAGCCAGCCTCTGCTCATTATGAAATGATTCTTCCCTAATATCTACCTATGTATATCATATCATGATATACCAACAGAGAAAAAATGAAAACCTTCACCAACGGGCTGGGCTTTCTTGCATGTACAAGAAAACCTGTATTTGGAGAGATGCATGCAGCTTTTAAATTGTTTTATATAAGTCATCATTTTTGGATGGGGTCTCAAAAGAGTTCGCAGATGCTGGACTGTATTCTCTGGGAAATTCAGATCCTCCAAAGAAGACTTATTATAATCAGTTATGATCACAGGAAATTTAGGGCATTTATCATTCACAATAACTTAACCGCTTCTTGAGCAACCCCAGACTTCAAAACAAAGCAATGAACAGCCAACCACTAGGCAAAATATCCTCAAACAGTATAGCAATATTCTATTTCCTGAATACTAGTTTCTTTTGTGGGATAGAAAGCTTCACTGTGGAGCTGACAAAGACGTGCTGTCCCTGGAGGAGCCCAGAAGAGATGAAACAGTACTGGAAGTTGGCTGTAGGGATTCAGAATTCTCCAAGATCCCTTATTTGCTTTCCTACTGTTCCAAGGTATTCTAACCTAGAGCATAGAGGAGAGTTTATGATTGTGCCAATGTTATCTCCTTGCTTTAATCTTAACAAAGAATGAGTCACAGGGTTCCTGGCCCCAAGGTCACTCACCTTGGGTTATTCCCAGGATATTAGGACAGAACTAAAAGGAACTGAACAAGAGAAAATTGAATAAAGCAGGTGTATTAGTCAGTATTTTCTAGAGAAACAGATATAATGGTAGATATATGAGTATTTAAGAGCTTATAATTTGGCTTCCTTTGGCTTCTTATAAGTCAGGCGTGGAAGCGTGCAGAGGGTCCGTCTGCAAGCTGGAGATCCAGAGGGCCCAGCCAAAGGTCTGGAGGCCTGAAGGATCCAGGCGAAGGTCTGGAGGTCCAAAGGATCCAGGTGAAGGTCTGGAGGTCTGAAGTATCCAGGTGAAGGTCTGGAGCTCCTCCAAAGGAAGTGAAACCGATCCCAAAGAAACCGGCCAGACTAGATTCCTCTTCATTTCCTCTTTATACCATCTAGAGAATCGGCTGGCCTAGGGTGGATCTTCTACACCCTGGGGTGTAGAATTGCTAAACCAATTTAGTTAAACTTCTCTTACAAGTTGATACAATCAAACAACCATCACAGCAGGTAAGAGGAAAAGTGGGAGGGGATGGAGAGAGTGCTATTGGAGACAAGCGGGTTGAATGAGGCAGGCAGGCAAGGTCTCTGCTACCTTGAGGGACAAAATCCATGTGGGGTCTTAATGGGAAGGATTCTTCTTCCTTGCCAAACTGAGTTTGTTTGTTTTCCCTCTTTTTCTCCATCCTTGTTCATCAGATGGGCTTACCTGGCCTTGTTTCTGAATCCTACAAGTCTCCCAGAGTCACTGGAGATCCCTGTTCAGTAGCTCTGCCAGTGGTGTCTTCCCTTACTCAAATCCACAATCTGAAAGCCACAACATAGTTTTAAAAAATAGAAAGCAGAGAAGACACAACTAAGTAAGATAGTGGGACTTGAGGACATTGAATATCCAGGTCAAACTGAACTCAAACAACAAGAGGAACGCATTTATTCTGCACCCAGTTACCTACCTCCAGGCTGATTATGATGATGTTGATTTTCAAGAATACACAGCAAAGAAAACAGATGTTAGGAGGGATTTAGCTCAGTCATAGAGCACTTGTCTAGCAAGCCCAAGGCCCTGAGTTTGATCCCCAGCACAGCCACCAAAAAAATGACTGACTCTCTATTGAAGAGTTTAAAATAAACAAACAAAAAAGAAAAAAGATGTCAGAATTGCGGGCTTTGCTTCTGGGTTTGCTAACAAGCTTGGTGACCACAGGCCAGTCACTTTACCTCTCTGTGCCATTTCTATCTTCTTTCCTATCTGTAAAATGCTGATGATAAGCTTGTCACACCTTGATTGGTGCCAACACTTTTCATTCAGCTTGTGTCACTGAATCTATAAGCTAAATTTTAAAAGACGTGCCATAGTGAGTCATCCTACTCTAACTCTCTCCCCCTTTCCTGAAAATCCGAGTGAAGTTGCAGAGTACTTAGGAACCAACCTGAAACCACCAAGCTTTCAAGAAGGCTGTCTAATTCAGGAAGAAGAAGCTGAACAGCACATTGTGTTTTGGCTCCTGGCTCCACTTTCTTTGAGAGTAAAACAAATCCAGAACCTTAGCATGGATGGATGTGGCCATGGGATTATTTGTGTGTGAAGGGAGGGAGAGTCACACAAGAAGGGACAAGGATGACTGTGGTTCTAGCTGTCTCACAGTCAGTGGCAGAGGCAACCTATAATAATTCCGCTGAGATCAGGGTTTGGGCCTCATTCCTGGAAAGGACTGTGGCTGACCACTATTCTGTGTTACGTATCCGGTTCACTGGAGGGACTGGAAGATATTTATGTTCTCTCCCTTTTATACATGCCTGACTTGCTTGCCATGGGAAATGCCTGGATATTCTTGATTTCTAAACGATTAAACAAAAGGCGGAAAGCTGAGACAATAAAAATGCACACGCACACACACACACGCGCGCGCATACACACACACACACAGAAAGGAAAAACAGGCTTGGAATGGCATTACTTTCTTTTCCCACTAAAGAATACAAATAGGCGTATCTGATCCCGTTTCTGAGCACTCATTCTATAGCCTGCTACTTAGCTGAGCATAAGTATGATATGCTGGGGTTGGGAGTTTAGCTCAGTGGTTAGAGTGCTTACCTTGCAAGCACAAGGCCCTGAGTTCAATCCCCGGCACCAAAATAAAAAAATAAAAAGTATGATATGCTAAATCATTGGGGCGTATAGCATCTGCATGCGCACACACACACACACACACACACACACACGTATATTACGGCTCCGCCAAGGAGTCAAAGATTTCCCTGTTAGATTAAGAACATTTAATGGCATTGCCTGCTATGTAGACAGTAAGAATTGGGCCAGGATTTGAAAGCAGCACTAACTGTCGTACCGGTCAAAACCAGGACATTCTTCACTCTCCACTCTGAAGCAATGGTCGTGACTCAGCTCCCTCACACATTTTAGTCCGAAAGCGTGTGAAATGATTTAGACCTGGAGCAGAAGTACCTCATTGCCTACCACGCTTTGGAACTTTCTTCGCACTCAGGGCTTGTGAAACCCTCGCTGCCGCAGCCCACGCTGAGACTTGTGCGTGACATGTGGCTTTCCTGAGCTGCCCCAGATGGGGTCCTGTCTGCGGTGGCTGAGCAGTAAGTGGAAATTCGTCACGGCGACGCTGGGAACATGAGTGAGGAGAATATCGAGCAGAAAAATATTGCCACCTAAAAAGGTTAAGCAATTTTTACAGTGTGAGTATCCTTTCTTAGAAACTGCAGGGTTTAAAAAAAATTTTTTAAATATTTTGACTTATCAAGAACTTTCATAGCCCCTTGTTATAGGCAGACACTATTAGTGCCTTATAATTATTAACTCACTCAATTCTCATCAAACATTAGTGAGGGAAACACTTTTCAAATCTATTTTCCAGATAAGAGATTAAGTGATTTTTGTCTAGTCACAAATCTAATTAGTTGCAAGTATAGGACTCAAACCTGTGTGTTTCTGCTCCACAATTCATGCGCTTTAGCATTCTGATTTGCTGCTTCTAGAAATGACGTAAACAATTAAATTCAGTAAGTGCCCAAACATTATAAATGTTTGATACTTACATATTTTACTTTTGATATTTAACTTTTTACTAGCTACTGTACTCATATTATCCTTAGACAATTAAAACTAGGAGTTTGGCATCTAATATATTTCTATGTAAAAAGAAATAGAAGCTAGGTGTAGAGGCACTTGCCTTTAATCCCAGTACTCTGGGAGACTGAGGCAGGAGGATCACAAGTTTGAGTCCAATCTGGGCAAGACTCAGTCTCAAAATAAAAATGGCTAGGGATAGAGTTCAGTGTAAAGACTTAAAGTTCAATCTTCAGTACCTAATTAAAAAAAAAAAGAAATTGAATCTCGATTTTGATTAAGAAGAATATCCTAGAGCCCTTTGCCTTTGATGTGCATTTGTGAGGTCCACTCAGCCTCACTCTGTGCAGAAGAGACTGGAGTAAGCCTGCTGCTCACATACTCGTGTATATCTAGGAGTAGCACCTGGCGATGGGGTGGGCCTTGACTGTTGGATGAATGAGTGCCACACCTTGTCTTTACACAAAGGTTCCTTACTGCGGTCTATACAAATTTGCAGCCCACAAAATCTATGAACGTATGTGATGCTTGTCTGATACCAGAGTGTTTTGGTGCCATCGGTTGTAGAGGTCAGAAGAGGTGTCAGCCTTGGTGTCACCCTTTTCTGTACACGCCAGATTGAATCCCTCAGTAAGCACAATGGCACAATTTAAGAAATATTCCCATTTCTCAACATAGTATCTTCAAATCACCATCATCTCCATTCCCTCATCCAGTATCAAATTTGTCAGTTTTTAATTTCTCTTTGCCACTAAGACATAAGTTCCTGGGCGTCTAGAACTATACTTAAAACACAGTATATCCTCGATAAATATTTTTTGACCAAATTATAAAAAGATTCTGCCAAAAGAACTTTTTCTCTGAAAAAAATAAAGAATATGAAAGGCAATGTCTGAAAACGCTACTCTGGAAGTTACACATGGAGAGATTCAGGAGAATTCCTGGTTACTTTCTACTACTTGAATTAAATGTTTTTTAAGAGTTGACTTGTAAATTATCACTTACACTTAAATTGGTGTATGTCTAATAGATTTTTTATTTAAAATACTTGATCAAAAATAATGGTGGGTACCAGAAATAGCAAATAAAGGTCATGGGTCAAGTGCAGCCTGCGGCTTGCTTTTAGAAGTTAACAGTTAACTAATAGTTTTTGCACTTAGAGAAAAGTAACCAGATAGTATGTGATCAAAATAGATGATGAATGGTTAAATAATTTTTTAAAAATTATTACAGTAAAAGACAAATTGCCATTGATCCCCCTCAAAATACTCTCCTCACTTCAAACACTTATCTCATTCTACTTGTCACCTTCTGAAGCAGCTCTGGAAGTTCTCTTTCATTAGCTTTATAAGGTATGACTAAAATATGATGAACGCGGCTGCCAAGAGCCACCCAGTGGGAAGGGAGCCTCATAAAAACATTAGCGTCTTCATTCGCTTTATTCACAGCAAGTACCATATGACTTCTGGTTTTTCCCCAAAGTCAAAATGACCTTGAAAGGTAAAAGTTTTGCAATGATTCAAGACATAGAGGCAGCTAACTAAAGATATTCATGAAAGATAACTTTCAGAACCGTTTTGTGAAAAGAATGGTGGGATAAATGTGTTCGAAGCGAGGAGGGAGCTTAACGGTAGTGTGCCTATTACTATGATACACAACACACACTCAATTTTTAAACATTCACCGTATTTTTCAATCACCTCTCACGTGTGTCATATATGCAACTTTTATTCTATGTACCTTTGTAGAAATAGTTTGCCACCTACATTAGAATATAAAGTCCAAGTGGATATTTTTATTAAAGACTCTTTGTTAAAGCACTTTAAGGTTCACAACATTTAGAGAAAGGTTTAGGTAATTGCCAGATACCCACTGTCTCCACACAAGCGTAGCCTCCCCATTATCGGCATCTCCCAAGAAGAGATGTTTCATTGTATTAAAATTATATTGAAAATACCAGTGTTTTAAGATGCGGATTTGACAAAAATGGTAATAAATAAGCAAATGGCCTGAAGCTGTACAGATCTGATAAAGACAATTCATATAAAATCTATAAATAATACAAGTGCCTCTAGTTGACAGAACCAGGGTCAATTAAATTTAATGTCAACGGATATTAAAGAGAATAGTAATTGTTGAATATTAAAGATGTGAAAGAAGTAACATCTGTGATTCAGTGTTCATTTAATATAAAATTTATGGCATACATTTTAGAATAGAGTAATTTTCCATTTCCTCAGGGGTTTACATATTTTTAACTTTTTCTTTAGCTTGTAGATATAATTTTATAACTTAAGCTTAAATTTCTATTCCATCTCTCCAAATTGACAACCAATTAAACTATCAAACATTAAAATAGTAAATTGATTCTATGAGAAAAAAAGTATTCAGTAAAATATTAATGGAAATAATATGAAAATGTTTGGGGCTGTATTAAATATTTACTAGCTATAGCCTTCAATAAATTAATAGTGTGGCCAGAGTTTTTATTGCTGCCACTGCTATTAAAAATAGACACCAAAATAGCCATTGCTTTGGGTATGAATAAATTAACCTTTCAAATGAATATTATTTCACTTAATGAGTTGTATCTTGCCATCTTGAATATTTACATGAAATATTAACTTTTAGCAAATCTAGCATGCATAGCATGGTAGCCTATGAATTTGGATAAATTCAGGGCTAGAATTATATTTTTAGGATGCTCTTTTGCTACTTATTCTAAGACCACAGCACCTCTTCAAATTAAATGAACAAGTTCAGTTCAAACAGACTGGTGTGCTATTTGTGCCAGTAAGCTGCACTGCTCTCTGTGAATGGTAACAGTTGCCCTTTTCTTTTTTGAGAATTCCCTTTGACCACCAGAACTCTTAAGTAGCGATCTAGATGGATCTGTCAACTAAGGTACCTGGCTTCACTTAACAGAAGGCAAGCACACTAACCCTATTGGTAGACCCTTCCCTCTTGAGAAGAATGATTATAGAAGGAATTACAACAGGGTCCTTGGGGAGTGTCTGCTTGCTGGTGAGGATGGATGAGGTGCTCTGCTTCTTGTTCTTTCTTGCTCTGGCCATCTACCTTCTTGAATTTGGTAAAATACCCTATGTACTGCCAACCAATTTTATTTTACATAGTCTCCTCCCAGCACGCACACCTGGATTTGTCTTAATTTAGCCAGGATCACATTCTTTTGTTGTTGAGACTCTATCTGGACAGGTTCATAGAGGGTCACCCAAATAAGGAAGTGAAGCCTAAGGAGCAACATAACATTTTAAACTGTGCTTAAAAGACAAAAATTGGGACAAATAATTTTACTGTACCAGGTTTGCCTAATCTAAGCTGCAAATGCTTTTAAACCACGCACATCTTGTATTAGTCAGAAGAGATGTTACAAATCATATTATGTGTATTGGTGTTAAGCCATCATGCCAACATGACCTACTTAGCTAGAGAAAAGTCCTTTCCAGCCATCTAATACTTACCTGATCTATGCAAATTCTATTTGCTAATGCTGATGCAGACAAACAGCAGTGAAAAGACAGTAAACACTAAGCAAACATACCAACTTTAAAGAGTCAAGTGAAAACAGGTAGTTGGGACATCACCACTCTCCTCTAATACTGAGTATATGCAAACTACATTTTTTTCTCTAATTTTCCTCAGAGGACTGTCTGTCAACTTTAAAGAGTTGCAGAGAAGGTTAAGAGGCTTGGGAAATGGTCATCTCTATGAAACAATAATAGCTTCTATTTATAATATTTATTATTACTCATCTCTTCCAAGTCAACCCTTATAACAACCAAAAATAAAGGCATTATCTCTGTTACCAGATGAAAAAGCTGGGTCAAAAACGAAAAGCTAACTTGTCTGACGCCACCCCTTACTTAGGAACGGCCAGGGCTGAGCTTTGAACCAAGATATCTCTGTCAGCAAAACTCATGCTTTCAACCACTGCACTATTTAATTTCTGTAACAGATTATAGACTCTGCTCATCAGTTCATGAAAGGATATCTACAGGACACAAGAAAAACTTGGACACAATTTGTCACATAAAATACCTTTGTAAAATCAACTCAGGTAAGAGACAGGGTAGGTTATATTTAAAGAAAATAAGATGATTGGAATATGTATTTTACAAATTCTAGTTTCTACCTTCTTACACTGCTCACTAACAGAACTCTCAAATTCAGTGTGTAATATTTGTGGCTCCTAAAGAGACAGGTTCAGAATTCCTTTTAACAATAAAACATAATAAATACAAATAAGAAACTAAGCATTAAAAGATAAATAAACATACCATAATTTTATCTGTCACTGTCACAAACCAGACTTGAAAATGATAATTAAATATGAAAATTTCTAGAAGTTGAAAAGCTTGTCTCATAGAATTGAGAGTAAAATATTACTTAGAGTGTCTGAGAAAGGTAGGAACTGTGGGGTGCAGAGAAAATGGTTATTGGGCACGGGAACAGGAAGTATAATTTCTACTTTTCTATAAGACAATAGGGAACTATGGTTGACAACAATTAATTGTATATTTCAAGCAAGCTACTAGAGAGGATTTTGGATGTTCCCTATGTAAAGAAATTATACATGTTTAAGGTAACAGATATGCCACTTATCCTGATATGATCAGTATACATTATATACGTGTGTTGAAATATCACTTTCTGCCTTATAAATACATATAATTATGATGCGTTAATCTAAAACACTAAAAAATAGAAATTCCTGAAAAAACAGCTTGCACAGTTGTGCTTAGTGGAGGATATGGAGAATGAGCTAGGACACCAGTGCTGTGAGACAAGAACATCAATTCATGCCATAGAAGGAAAGCATTTTTTTTTAATTTTATTTTATTTTAAACCAAGAACATGTATTGGTACATTCTACATACAATGGTCACATTCATTACATTTATTCTGTACCTATACACGATGTATCTTGGTTCTCCCCCCTCTCCCCCGCCCCTCCCATCTGCTCCCTCCCTCCCTATTTACAGCAGGTTCATTCATCATTTTCCATATTTTCCCCTTCCCCTGTTGCCTTTCTGCTTTTCCTCTTCTTAGAAGGAAAGCATTTTTATCACAAATTAATTTGAGTAAAAATTCAAACTAAGTATCTGTAGAACTATCTTCTCTAGCTGTGACTGTGTCTGTTTTCTGGTCCTGCCCAGTGTAACAAGTCAGGGTCACGTTTTGGGAAAATGGGGTATCATCTCCTGAGACTTGACTTTTGAGTCTCAATGACTCTTCTCCTGCAGTGCGAGGAGAAGTCAGCCCATCTGTATTCAGACGATGCAGCTTAGCTCATTAGCTGGCTCAGGGGTCAGACCTGAGAGGCTGTGAAGTGATAACAATCGAAAAAGTCTTAAAAAGAGAAAACAAGGTGAATTTAATAAATCCACGTGAATAGTAACCTTTAGCATTTGTAAGTGTCGGGCTCTGTGTTAAGCATGCCAAATATCATCATAGGCAATGCTGCCCAAAGCTCTGTGAAGTTGTTCTCTGTTTTCCAGCATTATGGTTTAGATATGGAATGTCCCCAAAGGTCCACACGTTAGAGGCATTCCCTCTGGGGTTGCACTAGTAAGGCAGGAAGTGGCACAGTCACTAAGAGGTGGGGCTTGGTGGGCAGTTAGATCATGGGCATGTCCTTTGAGGGGAACTGTAGGACTCAGTCTCTTCTGCTCTTTTGCTTCCTAGCCATGAGCTGAAGAGATTTGCTTAGCCAGGCCTTCCAACTATGATCGCTGCCGCTCCACAGGCCAAAGACAGCAGGGCCACCTGATTGTGAACTGAAGTGTCTAGAAAATGTGAGCCAATATAAACCTTTTCTTTCTATAAATTGATTATCTCAGGTATTGGTTAGAGTAGCAGGAAACTAACACACCCAGTCAGTTTCATCTACTGTAAAATAGGCATAATAACATCTCCTTCCTAGAGTTATTTTGAAGACTAAAAGAGTTAATACATGTCAAATCTTCAGGGGGGTCCATGCCTCAAAATAGGCCCTTAATGTATGTGAGCTGTTACAATGCCCTTCCTTTTAAAGATGGGAAAAACATGGCTCTACTACCCTGAGTAACTAGAAAGTGGGAGGGCTACATTTGTTCCTCCAGGATCTGGAAGCCGTGGTACAATTTCTAGCCCTCTCCTGCCTCCTTTGCTTTCTTCAGAAGCCAGGGAACAAGGCATCTGTATCTCTGCTATCCCACCCCTGGGAAGTACACTCGGGCTTCTTAGACCTAACGGCTGATCTTCTTGAAAGCTAAGAGGAATCGAGGGGCAAAGGGGAGGAGAAAGGGAAATAAGTAGAATAAAGACTGTGCCATGTACAGGAACCTAATAACCTCAAGAAATGTAAACATATGCCATAAATAGGAGCTAAAATTAGTAATATCAACAGGAATGAAAATGGGGAAATAGGAATAAGAGGAGGAGAGAGGGAAGGGGGAGCGGATGGGAAGGGGATAAAAAAAGAAACAAGTTGTGTTATGTACAATACTCCCAAGATGACTGTAAACAATACATACTACAAACATGTACTAATATAAAATGAAAAAAAAAGCTAAGAGCGATTATTTATGGAAAGAAACTAGAAAGCTTATTGTCACAAGAGTTGAAAGCAATGGAGGTAAACTTTTCCGTGAAAGCCATTGACACATTTGTTAAGCCCCAACCTGCCCAATGAAAAGTTCAACTTTGACAAATGTCTCCGGTTTGGCTCCCACAGAAGTCACCCAACTGCCCGGCACAGTAACATAACCTAGTCAGGTACATCATCTGTGACAAGCCCAGGCAGGTGAACACTAAAACACAAACAAAAAGAGATGGCTTTTGGACTGACACAGATGCTCTGCGGATTGGTTCCAGAGACAAAATCAGTCAAAACAATCACCAATTATGCACCAACACATACTTAGAGAGACTGTGTTCGGAAAGTTCATGGCGGATGTGATCTCCTCCGTCTTTGCTTTGAAAGTCCTGGTGTCTTCTATCTTAACGATAAGGAGGATGCCAAGAAAAAGAGAGTCTGCTAGAGTTCTCAGCTTTTAATTACATAAAATCACATCGGAAGTCTGCCAGAAAGCAGTTTTCTGAGTCTTCAAAAGAGAAATTCTGATTCTATAAGCTACGTTCAAGCTAAACATTATATATATGTAAAATATATTTTTATTTTTCAGAAATAAAGCCAGAGATGCCCTTGGGCCTTTAAAAAAATTCAAGAGATGAAAATAACATGACTTATTATTTTGCATTAATAAAAATGAACACTTGAACTGTGACTCTCACATACAGTCTTTTGAAGTCAATAACTGCCATAGTTTGTCTTAAGTAGATGTGTATTCCAAGGGTGACACTTGGCTTTTCACTTTATATTCCCAGTGCCTGGTGTATGTATATTGTTGCGTCAATGAATAGCAGATAAATGAACATCTTAGGATCTTGCCTTGTTTTGGTGCCCTTAGTTTGTCTTGACTCATTATATAATTATTAATACAAGAATTTCATATTTTTGCAAACAATATGCATTGAGGTATTACTGAATAAAAACTATTCTTTAAAAAGTCCTCAAATTATAAACTCCCAGCCTGTTAATAACACTTATCTGTGAACCACTTGAGTGGGAAAAGTTATTGTTACTACTGCTTTTAAAATCGTATCCTGGTCACCACCACTTCATTCCACATCACTCCACATCTTAGTTACCTTCAGCTACCAGACAGGCCAAGACAACAGAAAAGCAACCAGGCACCTGACCCCAACTGTCTTCAGACATTCCCATGCATCCCTCCTACTTGTACCCTAACCGTCAGTCACCAGAACTCTGGTAGCTCCTGACTGAACCTCTCATGCACCCTTCTGTCCTACTTTCTATAGAGTTACTCAAGTTACACTCTTACTAGAGCCTATTTACTTGACATTGCTTTTATTCCATTTTATGGCTTACATCTAAGTGTCCCCCCCAAGCCTCAAGCACTCATGAGTGGAGCTTTTGGCAGGTGGCTGGATCATGTGTGTGTGATACTGGACTATGGGTGTGATAAATGTATTGCTCCACTGATTGGTTTAGTGTAGTTCTGGGTATGGATGATGGGAAGGCCCACCCTGTGTGTGGGTGGCACCAACCACTACACTTGTAGCCCAGATTGGATAAAAAGGGAAGGGAAGGCTTGCTGCTGGCTGCTTCCTGCCTGTACTACCAAAAACATTTCTCCTCTGCCAGGCCACCCTACTCAGAGCCAGCCGACTATGGGTTGAAAACACTGCAAACTATGACCTAAAATAAATCTTTCCTCCCTTAGCTTGTGGTTGCTGGGTATTTTTGAACCAGCAATGAAAAAACAACTAAGATACTCAGCTTCATCCACAGAGAAAACAGAAGCAACCCGAAACTCTTTCCAAGTCTGGTGTGTTGGTAAGAGTCATGTGTGGCCCCAACTTTATGTTCTTAGTGTGGGCTCCTTCCTAGCCTTTATGACAGAACCATTGTGCAGGGAGTTAATCCCAGTGCAGCAAATGAGCGCACGCCTACATTTCAATAAAGCTAGTGAAAGGCTGAGAAGAATTGAACCACACCCCTGATGTGACATTATGCCCTGTTTCTCCTCAAACATGTCCCCCCCCAAGGGCAGGGCAGAATGAACACAGACCCTTGTGGGAGGTGAGGGATATGCATCAAAGATTCTTCCTCAAGTCTCCTGTTTCATCTTTAAACTCACATTTGTACTATATGTGTGTGGCAGGGGGATGAAGGCAAAAGGAACAATTATCTCCCCAAAAGGGTGAATGAGACAATGTTGCCGAAGATGAACCAGCTTATCCTTTGCTCTTGAATACCTCTGACGGATCAGGGGTACTTCTCCCTCAAGAGTGAAGCCTGAAGACTATGCTGCTGAGTACTCCTACTATTTCAACCTAGAAGTGACCTAATGCTCGGCCCACTAAGTAATGAGAAAAACAACCCATGTCAGTCATGTCAAAATAAAATCTTCACATTGGTAGACAGGATCGGCACCCAATTGAACTGGTAAGTTCATTTCGTCATCTTTGAATGAACTTTGACTATTAATTGTCACACTCACATGCTATCCCTCCAGTTAATCCTAGAGTCAAATGGGAATACAACAAATTATTTTAAAAGTAGAATTAAAAGAAAAGATTTTTTTTTAAATAATGGAAGGTATACACTCCAGTGTTTCCACTCAACACTGAGCTCTAGAACTCCTCAAATCAAAGGTAAAATGTGAAAGACAAAAGGATTTAGTTTATGAAACGCTTGGTAAGATATACCACTATAAAAAAGCCAATGTTTAGGTTTACTTGTGAGTTTATACATTTTAATTTCCAAGTAAAACTCTGCTTTTAAATGAAGTACATTATAATTTCCATGAAATGTGCGTTAGTAACTTTACATTGCTGTAGCCCAATACCTAAGATAGCTAATTTATTCAGAGAAAATACTTACTGGAGCTCACAATTTTGAAAGTTCCAGTCATGACCGATCAGCCCTGTGCTTTGGGGCTGTGGTGAGGTAGCACTTCATGGCAGGAGTGTGGCAGAACGAAACTACTCACCTCATCAACCAGGAACTAAAAGGGAAGTGGGAAAAACCGGGATCCCAAAACACCTTTTCAGGGAGAACAGCCCAGTGACCTAAGGACCTCCCACCATGCCTGCCTACAGCTCCTCCTCCCTTCCAGGAGTATACACACTGAGAGCAAGCATTTGTCTGAACCTTGGCATCGGGTTTAAGCATTACAGACACTGCTTGCAAGGGATTTTTATATTCTATTCTTTATTCCACTTCTTGCTTGGGCTGCATTTCTTTGCACTAGGATCCCCCAAATTGTCTCCAGGAATAAACAGTTAGTGAATGTAGAGATCACTCATGTGCCCCCCCCCCATTTCCCAGGGACTGTAGCTCTGCATTGGCTCCACTTACCTGAGTGCAAACTATTCTACACGTCTTGGCAGAGTTTACAGTTGCTTAAGATGGAAGAGTAAGTCCAATATTAGCTGCTCATCAGGGCTGAAATCATAAATTTTCTCATGTAGTCTTTGAGCAACACAAGTAAAGTTTTGAGAGTCATTTTAAAATTACTTTTTACTGCCAGACTTTGGACAGAGGAAAAACTCAATAGCAACATTTTAAGTATTTCATAGATGTTCCTGAGGATTTACGAATTTAATTAAAATCTGAGTTGAGAATAGTCAACTGACTTCAATCATCACGGTGAATGATTATTATCAAATAAAAACTAGTAGACCAAAATAAGCTGAGGTGATCATTATGCCTAAAGGCTTCCCTGTCATTGAGAATTTTAGAAATTCAGAGTCTGTTTTCCTACAGTACAAAAGAAGTTAATCTTAGCAAGTTTATTTTTACCCAAATTGATGTACATTTTAATAGACTACTTTTAAGATATGTCACCATATTTTCTTGGAGATAATAATATCCAATGTAGCAACTAGAAGGTAAGAACTTCCATGAAACATTTCGGATTGCTGCCCCTCCATATTAAATCCCTGGGGGAGAGTCTCCTCCTCACTGTCTGACCCACCTACCCTCCTACCCGACCAGTAAGAGAAGAAATCACCACCTTCCTCTTCCCAACTTATAGAAAAATCCTCTCCCCCTTTACATTTAGTCTACTTTCAGAATCAATCCTGGTTATCTCCAAAAAAGTTGCACGTGAAAGAACCATTTAGAGAAGGCTAAAAGAGCAACAGCTTTTTAGAAAAAGTTACTGGCAGACTATGTTTGTAAGGAAATGCAAATTTCATTGTAGCAGATGATTCTGGCCTTTATTTTTGAACCACTTAAATGAGGAAATTACCCAGATATATGGTAACAGGTGGTACTTCCACCATAGTGAGAAACTCAAACATGTTTAGATGCTTGGAGAGTATTTACCTCAGCTCCTGTATATTCGTTAATTTAATTCCTCCCCTGTTATGTGTGAGCTTGTGCATGTGAGAACTGAAGTGAAATAATCTATTACTCATCTGTCCCTTTTAGGAAACATGTTTTGCTTGCCTGTATCTATGTAAATATCCCAGCTGGATTGGCAGCGCGTCTCATGGAGTGAGGTGGCAGATCTTAGTTACATTTTTCTGTGTGGAGGCCTAACGATGGAGTACCAGCACTCAGGGTGGAAACAAAGAGTCTGTGGTCACGTCTTACCTTAGCTTATCCAGTGCATAACTGATAGCCAGTTTTTTGTTCTCATTGATAAGCAAGAGAGATAAATTTGCTTCTACCTTAATTCAAAATAGTCATTTTGAATGTCATGCCAAAATAGTTTTAGGCTATTTGATTCATATAGTCAAAATACTGATTCTTTCCCTTGCTCTTGTCATATTTCTCCTGGCTCTTCCCTGTAGTGTGTGCGTATCTAAAGAGGCAGTCCCAGCTACATCTGTGTGAATAGCACGAGTGTTGATCCGCTGGAAAAGAGAAAATTTCTGAGATGTTCCGCTATTAGAAAACATGATTTCTCTTTTCTCAGTGGCCAGCAAAAAGGCTGGTTCTCAATGTTTGTTAATAATGGATTAAAACTGTGATTAAGAGGAAAATCAATCTCTTTTTCCATTTATATAGCAAGGATTTGAGGGTGATCTGTCTGGGGCATGTGTCACTCCATTAGTTGGAGGCTTGATTTGACTGATCTGGCCAGCTAGGGGGTTGCCCCCTCCTTCCCCACTGTTCTATGCACATGGCTCGTGAAGCTGCACTCTTGGCCATTTTATTTGAGAGCTTGGCCTGATAGAGGAGGATGGTCTTCCACCCACAGTAAACCAGTACTAGTGTGCCCTGATAAAACCTCAAAACAAGCTCTCAAATAAAATAGCTACCCTTTTAAGGGAAAGCTAATGTTATTTTTTGATAATGCACAAAGAAACGACAAATTGACAACAAATACAGAAGATAGGAGTCTTCATTTTATAAAAATTCAAGGAAATGTATACTTAAAAGTTGCATATTTTTCTGTTTATTTTTATAAACATTGGAACCGAGACTGAGTCTCAACTACATTGATAAATACCAAGATTTTTGTTTGGATGCCATTGAAGTATTAAACCTGAATTATTATATAAGAAACTTGTGATGTCAATATTTGGATAGATATGAGAAAACTATAGATAATGCAACAGAGCGATAAAACTCTTAGATTACTATGTTTTGTATGCAAATCCATGCTGAGATACTTAGGGTGTGACTATTGGAAACATGAATGTAAAAAACATTGCAAAGATTTCCACTGTATTTTCATTATCCCTCACATTGTAAAGTCCTTGCCATAGTTTAGATGAACCAAGTGGGTGCTGGGACTAACCGGAGCAAAAAATTTTTAAAATTCTGAAGCATGTCAGAATGGGTCCCTAGAAAATTAAAAGGGCTCTCTGTGGGATTCTGTCTTTTAAATGAAGCTTGAAGAGGAAGATTCCCAGAAATAATGTTCCAGGAACTGCTTCTGGTCTCTGGACAGCTTTCTACCAGGATTCATAACCACACCGGGAGCTCAGGGAGTGGAAAACTACACACTTCTACTTTTAAGTCAACCTAGGAAGGCTACAAAAATGGAACGTTATGGTCAATATGCGCTTTCCGACTTTACAGACCTAGTATGCACTCAGTGAGGCTCAAACATTTGGATTCCTTGAGGCTCCTTTGGTGAGTGAGGTCCTGACTGATGGAGGTCTGAGGCCATCTCTGTAGCTGCAACAGAGGCACTGTTGTCCCCACATGTCTTCATCTTTGTGTCTGTAGTGCAGCAGTTCTTTGGATTGTTTGGGAAGGGCAACCAACTGCCTCGGGCTAAGTAGACAATAAAACATGACTGGCCATGTGCCAGCAGTGATCAATCCCACCTCAGACTTCTGCTGGGTAAGAAGAGATAAGGCTGATGGCTTCAATGTCCTGACAGTGAGTTAACACTAGCTGAGTCCTGAGGCCTGAAGGGACTTCTCCCACACAGCAGGTACAGCCTCCAGAGAGATGCTGTTGGATGAGTATGCTGTTTTAGGTGTGTGTTTGCAGGAAGTGCAACAAGAATGACTTGTAATTAGAATGAATTTGCCACAACGCAGCAACTAAACATTGATGATGCTTTCCCTGATCAGTGAAGAGTAGATATTTATTATTACGTAAAATAAACAAATGAGAAATTAAGTGACTCAGCCAAACCTCACAAGCCAAAAAGAAAGATCAAATACCAAAACAGGAAAAGAAAAAAAAAAAACAAAAGAAACTAACTGAGGAGAAGATGAATTTGCATGGAGCAGAGGTTCACACATATAACAAGATGGTCTTTCAAATGTGAGGCTATTTAATGCACGGCCAGAGGATTAAGAGTTATTTTTAAAAGAATGGAACTCTATTAATGCAATTGGACTGAGTGACATAGCTTTGTGGAATGGAGTTTAGTTTTAGAGTAGAAACAAAATTGGGAGAAAAAAGATGAGCTCTGTAACATCTGTAATGGTTAAGTTAGATTATCAACTTGATTGGCTTGGGAGCCACTGGGGATTATTAAAGTACACTTCAGGGTCTGTTGAGTTTGATCATGGTAGTGTGACCTTGGAATCTATATCTGTCCCTTCAGGACTTCTCTGGTGCTGGTCCTTCTCTGACGCTGTTTCCAGACGCGTGAACTAAACAACATTGTTATGCCATGCCCTTCTGCAATGATGTTCCTGCCTTGGAACCAGCTGACCATGGACAGAATCCTCTGAAACCATGAGTCAAACAAACCTCTTCTCTTTTAAGTTTAGAATTATTTGTCCCAGCAGTAGGAAAGCTGACTAAAAACATTATTTCTAAGATTTGAGACTTTATAATAATAAAAACTGAGAGCTACTAGGTTCCAACACCTGTTCTATGGACTTTAGATTCACCATATCTTGTACTCTTAACAGGAAAATAATATTAGTTTCATCATATGAATTAAAATATCTTGTAACATTGCAAGGTGACCTCTAACTGAATAGCAAAACCTGGATTCAAAGCTACACCTACAACTCTGTGCTACTCAATCGTTAATCCTCATAATGTGTCCCTGGGATAAAGATGTATAGTCATACGTAAGTAGCAACTGCTTCAACTCAGGCTGTCATCATCTGCTTTGACTAATGTGGGAAACTCCTACTAATACTTTTGTTTTTTTTTTTTACCTCCTAACACAGCTAAACATTGCTACATAATAAATCAGCCCAACATTTAGCTGCTTAATAAATACTTATTAGCTCATGATTTCCAGGAGTCCACAGTCATGAAGTCATGGAGGCCAGCAGTCTCCAAGCTAGATAGTCTTGACTTGGAGTATGTCAGGATGTTGGCAGGGGCCAGCATCACCTAAAGGCTTGGGTGTGGCTAAAGAAGTTGCATTGTGGTTTGCTCCCTCACATGACTGTTGGCAAGAGTTCCTAGCTTCTTGCCAGCAGTCCTTCCACTGTATGCTGTTCATTAGGAGTGAGTAACTGAGCCTCTCTGGTGCTCAAGAGATGGAGAACTGTGCCCCACCTCTTGAAGCAAGGAACATCAGAGAACGTGTGGATGTACTTTAAAACCATCACATCTTCACTTTAATCAATCTACCTACTCTAGTCACAAAATAACCTTTGGCAGACAAACCTCATCATGTCTCTGTTCGTACTAACTTTTCAGTGGCATCTCATCAGTTTGAAGAAATTTCTTTTGTTTCAAGGTTCTTGATCATGCTGTTCCTGTTGTGAAGAATGCCCTTCCTTTTGCTTTCACGTATTCATTCAGGTCTTAGTCTAAAAGGCATATTTTTCTGGGAGGCTACTCTGACTCATTAGCCTTCACCAGCTCCTGAGCTAGAAGTTCTTATTCTAGCCTGTACTTCTCATTTCTGGTACTGATTACCGTTCATAGTGACACATCCCTTGGATTTTCTGCTTATGGTTATAGGGCTGCATCTATACTGTCCACCATCAAATCCTAGTGTGTGATTCAGAGTGTGGCTGGTATTAGCATTCTGTAAATATATCAGTGCTGAGCAGGCTACTAGCAAGGGAAGATGAATTGATGGATGAGATATAGCTGTTTCAAGACCCACATCAAAAAAGAGACAAATAAATATATTTTTATCTCTCATTTTAAATGAAGACCAAAAGGAAAACATACTGTCATTGAATTTGACAGCATTGGGAATGCCAGCAGGGGAAGAAGAACAAAAGAAAGGCAAGGAAGGTCTTCATGTAATCAGAACCCGGCTGCTGAGTCTGGCTGGGTCCGTGAAAAGTTACAGCCCAATCCCAACACTTTAAACTGGAACCACAGGTTCGGAAACCTTAGACTGCATCCGTGGGGGGCTCGTTATGCTTAGAAGTCTTTTTTTTAATATTTTGTTCAATCAGCTGCCAACAACTCCATCACCCACAAATCCGTGTTAAAGAAAAACAAAACAAAACACAGATGGATGTCTCTGTGCTATAACCCGAGTATAGGAGCAGCACCTAAAAAGAATCACTTCCTAATCCAACTTACTCTGGAGGGTGAGGCAGGAAGATTCCGAGTTTGAGGCTAACCTGGACAACTTACTAGACCCTGTCTCAAAATAATAAAACTAGGACTGGGGGTGTAGTTCAGCTGTAGAGCAGTCCTGCGGTCAATACTCTGTCCTGCAATGAAAAAAGGAAAAAGTCATTTCCCGAGCCTCATGCTCTTTGTGACCATTTCAGGGGAAAATATCCCTGATAAGAGGAGAACTAGAAAGGGAGAAGTGGGGAAAAGAAGGAAGGGGACAAGGAAAGAAAGGGGAAAGGGAAATATGGAAAAATATCAAAGCCTGCATTTTTGAGTCCATTCACAGAGCATTGCAAGTGAGGAACATAAATAGCTCATTAGGAAATGAGTTCAGTTGCAGCAGCGCGGTGCTGAGCCCAGAGAGGAGACAAACAAGGCTGCTGCTAAGGATAAAAGCAAGCTCGGCGTTTCTCTCATTACGGTTTCTCTTGCTTGAGCCCCTTAAAACCTCTTCTGTTGTCTCCAGGCCTGAAAGCTTCAAGTGATCTCACTGAGCCTCTCTAATTGAGTGCTTGCAGTTCACTTTATTTTTCATTAAAAAAATAAACTCATTAGCACCGCAGCCTCGGGGGTCTGCGTGGAACATATTTATGGAGCAACTTTTGTGTCTATTAGCATCACACAAAGCCCATTACACAAAAGCCTCTGGAACCCGCCCAGCCTCCCCAAGGGGCGATTCCAAGTGTGAGCGCTGGCTGTCATGAGCTATAAATCATTGCTGGTGACAGGTCCTGGGACGCTGAGAAGGCTGTCCATCCATGCACCCAGGTTATCTGAGTCGAGAGTCAAGGGGACACCCGTCCAAAAAGTTACAGTCATTTATTTTGGGTTGAGGTGGTAGGAAAGCATTCCCTAGACATTTATGAAGCACGGAGTAACTTACTATGTTTCTAGCACAAGATAGGTGGCATCTAATGTATGTTCATGTGTGTAGTCTCTCTGTATTATGGTCTCCGTGGTAGATGTGAGTTTCTTCTTTTGTTGATGAAATCACTGAGGTGCAGAGAGAGTCGATAATTTGTCCCCCATCACAGAAGTAAGAGGTGGAGGCAGATATCCAAACCCAGGGCCTCTCCTTTCCAGACTGCTGTTCATATGCTCTTAATATTAATTGCAATTTGCACAAAAGCTACTTTAAGAGTCTCTTCAAATAGGCAGATGGAAAGGTGGAGGGAAGGCTAATGGGCAGTTCACCTGGGTTTTGGTCCAGTGTCTGGCTCAGCATTGTGAGTTCTCTACTGGGCCATTTTCTTCATCAGGAATTAGGTTAGCAGCCCAGCTGGAGGAAGATGTTGAGCACAAGTTATGCATCAAGCAACCAGTATGTCAAGAACTAAGAAGAAATAATGTTCCATAAGGGTAAGCCAGCAGGAAGGGAACAAAATTAATTTCAATTGCTGCCAAAGGAATAAAAAAGACATTCCAACAATTGACATCACATGTTGACTGTTGTGAGAGAGAGCGACTTCCAGTTAAAGCTGACTTGACTGATCAAGGGAAACCATCAAGTAACTGTCTACTACTAGTGGCTGCCTGACAGGCATTGGAAGGTTCCTGCAGAGTCTCAATTCTCCCAATACCCAAATATTTTACAAGTGTCAGAAAAGAAGGAACAGAGTCTGTGACTGTATTCAGTGTGTCTACCATTCTTTATCATTGCACTTCATGGCAGTCTATTTACACATGCTCCTTAGTCTTACTCTCCTCTTCCTCCTTACAGAGTATGTGTGGAGTAGATGTTGAAACAAGGAAGAGATGAAACGCAAGAAAGCAAAATGATGCACTCAAATTGTGCTTTTGGAGGCAAGTGAAGGTGCATTTCATTTAGATGGGAGAAAAAGATTTGTGCTAGAAAGGTGAGCAGTAAGACACAAAAAGCTATCTGATAAACTCCATATTCACTACAAATTTTGTAAGGTAGAAACCCTTTCCTCAAATACTGAATTTCTGGTGAAATTAAAGTTTGATTTTTCACACTATTTCTGGATGAATCAAATAAAAGGATTGTTTGAATTAGTCATCACCATAAATCATCTGCTGTAATTGATATATTACTACAGAGTTATGTCCTAAATCAATAAATCTCTTCCTTATGAAATCATAACTGTAAATAAGGACAAAGAGGTGTAATAGATATTATATAAAAGGAAGACAATATACAAAGGAGAGGAGTACTAGAAAGAAAGAAGGGGAAAAGCAGAAAGGCAACAAAGGAAAGAAAAGCGAAAGGGAAAATATGGAAAATTAAGAATAAACCTGCTGTAAATAGGGAGGGAGGGAACAGATGGCAGGGGAGGGGAAGAGGGGGGAGAACCAAGATGCATCATGTACAGGTACAAAATAAATGTGATGAATGTAACCATTATATGTAAAATGTACCAATACATGTTCTTGGTTTAAAATTTTAAAAAAATCTCTTCCTTATGTTGAATATGCTAGTTGTACGTTAGGAGGCCATCTACAAACATTTGACATGCATCTCACTCTAATACATAAGATCCCCAGGGAGTCAGTGCAGAGGAATGAGCCGAAGACCCAGGCCCGCCAGTGTAAATTGAAGGGATCTAAATCTGTATCTAAATTCATTCTAGGTGTGGGTTTGCCTTAGGAAAGGCCTAGAAAATTTTACAGCATTGAACCAAGTTGGTAAACTAAGGCTCAAAGGACAAGTGCAGCCACCCACCATTTTTTGTTCATTTGTTTGTTTTTTGGGTGCTAGGGATTGAACTCAGGGTAGAGCAAGCGCTCTACCACTGAGTCAAATCCCCAACCCCTCCATGTGTTTTTGTAAGTAGTGTCTTATTGGAACACAGCTAGATCTATTTTCTTATGTAATATCTACATTTGCACTCAGGCTACAAAAGTAGAGTAGTTTAGACAGAGTCGTGACCCTGAAAATATGTACTATGCAGCCCTTTACACAAACATCTTATTTACTCCTACTCTGCTCGATTCTGCTTCAAATCCTATCTCATAAACTCGGTAAAATCAACAATGTTAAGATCTTATTGTGGTCTAACTGATTCACTGGTCTCTTACAAATCCCAGGCAGCATCTTTTTGGGAATATCGCGAACAATGCACGATGACTTCACTGGCTATGGTCACAGCCCAGAGTGGAGGATCATGGCCTAACTTCCATCTTCTAAGCAGCAAATATTTCCTCATTGCTCTTCAGCATGGTTTTCTTCTCAATGTTTTAGGACCCAGAAGGTTGTCTTGGGCCATTTGGTGCTGCAGTAACAGAATATCTCAGATTGGGTAATTTGCAAAGAAGAGGAATGTATTGTCTCACAGCCACTAGTGACCACTCTTCTGCTTTCCACTTCTACAAAATCTCACTTTTTAGCCTCTGCATGAGTGACAGCATGCAGTGTTTGTCTTTTTGTATCTCTCTTATTTCACTTACCATCATGTTATATAGTTTCATGCATGTTGTTGCAAAAGACAGGTTTTCTTTTCTTCCATTGACTGAACAATATTCTACTTTATATCACGAGTTTTGAGTTTTTTTTACATTCTTTACATATTCTGGATATTAATCTCTTCTTGGATAATAGTCAGCAAATAATTTCTCCCAGTCTGCAAATTGTTCCTCACTCTGTGAATTGTTTCCTTTCCTGTGCAGGAGCTTCTTAGTTCTGATTTATTTACTTTTGCTCTTGCTCCTTCTGCTATTGGAATCTTGTAAGATTTATTGCCAAATCCAATGTCTTAAAATATTTCCACAAAGTTTTTTTCTAGTTTTATAGTTTGAGGTCATACATTACGTCCATTCGATACATTTTGAGTTGATTTCAGACAGGGTGCAAGCACTCAGGTGGCTACCCTGAAAGCCACCTGCAAAGGAAGTATTATACCAGGGCAATGGAAAATGTCATATGAGGAAGAACGAAATTAGCAAACCCTCTTTGCAGAAGCATTAATGCATTCACTTAGCAGAGGTCTAGGATCTGAACAACTCCCTCAAAGCCTCATCTCTCAGCATCGCTGCCTTGAGAAGGGAGTTTTCTGTACACAAACTAGGAGGTTCATACTCAAAACACAGCAGACATCCAGATTGTGCTGTAATAGCAGAAACTCTGCTTGAGAGACGTATATAAATTAAAACCCACAAAATTAGCTAAAAATTAACCTTGACAATCTATTCAGACTTTCAAGACTAATGGGTTTAAAAAGAAAAGAAGAAAATATTAATTTTCTGGCTTTACAGGGATTTGTCTGCAGTTTTACAGAGGCCTTTCTGTTTAAATTATTTTTGTAATCTAGGTCATTAGTAAAATAAACAAAATATAGAAACGACTGTGTTGCCCCTTAATATCCATGAAAGCTTGGTTCTAGGAACCTTCTTGGACACCAAAGTCTTCAGATACTCAAGTCCCTAGTATAAAATGGTGTTATATTTACCTATAACCTGCACACATTCTCGTCTGTATTTTAAATGATCTCAAGGTCACTTATAATAACTACTACAACATAAATGTTATATAAATAATTATTATTCTGTATTATTTGATGAATAATGAAAATTCTGTACATGTTCAGTAAAGATACAAATTTTTTCCTGACTGTCTTCAATCTACCATTGGTTTAAGCCGTGGATGAGAATCCCATGGATACTGCATGTAATGCGAAGAGGATTGTACAAACACCTATGGACTCGTTTATCCATAAGGCTCCCACAATCCAGACAGGAAGATGGTAAAAAGCCCAGGACAAGACAATAGGATGTTAAGAACAGTAGCACAACCACAGGGCACATTTCTGCCCTAGTCTACTTCTGACGTTGGTGTTTAAAGCTTTGGAACAATTGCTCTGAATGATACCTTCACCACTAAGAAACTACTTACACTCAAGCAGGACATGACCAGTATTTCATTTTATGTCTGTCGCAGTGCTGTAAGCACAATTCTCACTAGTTTCTCATTCCACTTTAATGAGAAGATAAAGGTTCTTGTTAGTTCTCTTAGAAAAGAAACACTAGATATTTAAAACTGGGCAAATTTTCTGATATTATTCTACACAGGTTCGTGACATTTCCATGAAACTGTCTATAATGCAAGATCTACCAGCTTCCTTGAAACTGTCTACACCAAAAGATCCCAAAAGCAGCCAGAGGTGCAGTCTCTAGAGTCTAATTAATCTGAAAGTGTCAAGATTTCTATTTACTATAGCATGACAATTCTAAGAAATTTCACATACTCATTAATTTGACAAATGTTTGTCAATTTTAAGGCAACATTTAGGATACAAATATGAGTGAGAATAAGTCTTTGCCTCTAAGCACTTCAAAATTTACGCTTGAAGAGAGTGCTGGTTTGAACTGTAAGTGGGTTTAAAAAGAAAATTCCTAACAGAAATTTCCTAACAGAAAATTCCTAACAGAAACTATTCAGAGCTGTTTTGGAATCAATCACATCTAGCTTATCAGCAAATCATTTCCTAGGTGAAAGGGTTTTGCTAGAAGGAGACTGCAGGTTGCCTTGGAATGGGTGGAGATTTTTAGTTCATCTTGTTTTGTTCGCTTAAAATTTATGGATATAAAGGAACCAGCCCGTTTAATGAAAGAGTTTAACTTTAATGTAAAAACTTAACACTATTTTGAAACAAGAATGGAAAACTATTAATAGCTTCTGATTAACTTGAAAAGATCAAAGCTCTTCAAAACAGTAGTTATGTCCATTGTATCATTTGAAGATAAAAAGAGGAACGGAAAAATTCATAGTCCCTAAATGCAATTGAATTCCAGAACACAAAAAGATTATTAGTGAAATAACTTGGGAAGTCTGAATGAAGTCGGTACTTTAATTAGTAGCATTGTGTGAATGCTAATTTCTCAGGTTTGATAAACGTACCATGATTATATAAAATGTTAAAAGTAAGGGAAACTAGTGTATGAAACGTTGTTCAATTTTTTAACTCTTCTATAATTCTAAATTTATTTGAAAACAAATCTACTGAAAAAATAGTGAATAGCCTAAGCGATTCAGTTTTTCTCATGCCTTAGTATAGCTGTAAGAGATCTCAAACTGGAGCATTTGAAGTTGGCCGGATAGATATTATCAGGACTTACTTTTTCGCAAGTAAAAGCATGCAAGTATAGGCTTCCAATGGCTTTTGCAAGCTTGAACTGACCCACTTTGGTATGAGATTTGGAGTTTGGCTGTGTAATTCTCTATATAAGTAGATCTACAGGGACCCATGGCTGTTTTTCTACCAGGAGATGCATCAGTACATCAATTATGGCCCGAGAGTAAGATGCAGTCTGAAGGGTTTGTCACTGGTGAAACACTACGGATGTGTACTACCCTCCCAGTCTCACAGTTGAACACCACCAATTCACGCAGTACATTTTGTTTTATACTACATAACTATTTTGCCAAAGTTTTATGTAAAATCGATGCTCTTAAAAAATAATAATTTTAGTGATTGCTTAAAAAACTTGTTAGCTGACTATATTATGTTGACCCAAAAGTATTACTTAATCTTTGGCATAGCGTGGGAGATTTGGTGAAGGGAGGAAAGAGGCAGACTCTAATTTGGGGATAGCTTTCTGGGCAGCATAGAGTTGATCCAGTTTGCTCAAGGTCTCTATCAACTGAATGGAGACTACTGGTATGCTTGAGTCTTCAGCAGTGGAAAACCGCACTTGCTTTACCATCCACAGCATCCTTTGGTACAGGAAGTTTACATTTCAGATAATCCCCGAGGGATTCTCCCCGTATGGAACTGGGAAGAATCTTTTCTGATATACCAATTTCAGTCAATTTAGCAAACCAAGGAGCTGATATACACTTTAAGATGACTTTCCTTTCGATCGTCATTAAGGTTTGTTTCAAACCAAAACCAGTATTTTCAAGGATCTGGAAACCCTGTATGAGAGCAAGTGTCCTGCAGATTTCCCCTTTTATGGCATGAATTCCACCCGGTGTCTTCAGGCAGAACATATCAGAGTGCAACTTTGATTAGAAAAATTCCATGCCCAGCTATATAATTACAAGAAGGTCAATTTGAAGTATTTAGATAATACCCTAATTTATGGATTTGTTTGGCTTACTCTCCTGAACCAACATTTATTACTTAACCACCATTTTCATAATCATTCAAGAAGTTCAAGGTTTGTGTACCTGTTTTTATCTTTTAATTCTAATTGATGAACAAAGCTCCTGTGGTAATAGACTGTTTTATATAGTACTCTATCAATTAATTAGGGTTGCATTATAATACATTCTCATATAATTAGTTTAATGAAATAAAAATCACAAATATTACATTGCACAACCCATTCTAAAAGTCGGAACAGAAAATTTAATTCCCTTATGTTTCTGACACAGGGTTAGCTTTGTTACCACAGCTCTAAAAAGCATGTTTTTCCCCTGTAAGGGAGGCAAAGGAAAAAAACAAAATCAAGGGAGCATGTCTGAAAAACAAAACCAATTTCAGGAGATTCAACCAGTTTCCAGACCAATGTAGGAATGACATTAAGAAAAGTCTTTCTTTTCAGATTTTCTTTATCAATGTATGTTTGCAGTACGTAATGATTACATTCCTTATGGGGAGTACATAACACTTCTTAATTCTTTTTTCACCCACTTCTCCTTCCACTCCCTTCCTCCTCTTTCCATCTCTTGGTTCCCTTCCCTTTTGCAAAAGATAGATCTCCCCTTTCTCTATTACCTATATTTTATTTTGCTCTTTATTTATATTTTTAAAGATGCATTCAGTACAGCCCATTAATAAAAATCATAGAAGAGTATTCCCTCTGTCTCTCCATTGATGCTGTTATGAATTTATTTTGAAACATACTCTTTAGAAATTGGAAAATGTAGTTTGTGAAGCTTATAACTTATACACTTTCATGAGTTATAAATATTAAACTAGAATTGTCTTTCTTATTCCATTCTTAGTATATAGTCAAAAGGCAATTGCTAGATTTACCTATCCTCAGTATTCATGGAATACTAATACATTGGATTTTCTTCTTAGGTTTCTTTTGCATTTTTAGGACAAGAAAAGTGAATTTTAATTAGACCACTTTATATAGGAGGCTTTCAGTAGGAGAAATAAAGGTTTCCACATTGTCTTTCTTATCAGGATGAATAGTTTTATCTATTTGATATTATCATTCTTAAAGGATAGTTTATCATTATCACTCAATGCTACATCAAAATTGTAATGCAGGAATATATTTATTCTAGTCATTAGTGCATAAGATAATTAGTCTGTTTGCTCTGGCAAAGTCACTCTAACATAATGCTCCTCTGAGCCTAGACACAGTTCTCTGTGCTAAAGCAGAGACTCAGCTTCTAACATTACTTGAGAAGTTTCCAGGTAGATCTAATTTCCATACCCAGTTTTTTTTAGAAAAAAGAGATAGTTGCTTTAATGAAAGAATTATGGGACATTATACAAATCATAAGATCTACCATTTTAGGAATAGCATCTTCTTTTTCTCTCTCAACTCTCCCTACAGGGAGTCATTAAATGCATTAATTTCCAACAGAGCCCTGAAAATGAATTCAAAATCTTTATAAAATCAGTATGGTAGGAAATTAAATATGCTAAGCCATCAAAATATACCTATGGAGACTAAAACAATTAGAAAACACTGGAATTAGTATTGGATGCTAAAGAGAAGAGTAAGATAAAATATTGGGGTATTACCTCTACTCACTGCTTTGCTGATGGAAGTGGGCGAGCGACACACATTTTTCGAGACTCTGACACATACAGCACTCGGTAGCATCCACAAATACCCAAGAAACATCGCTTGTGCCCCTAAAATGTAGAGTCCTCCTCATTGAACCCTAAGGTCAGGTTCATAATTGATTTGGAAAGATGTGGTAACTGGCACACAGTGAGTTTCCAAAATGAAATTTTTGATGACTGACCTATCAAATGAATGAGAGTAGTGTAAGATAAGAAGTTGAATCTTGGCGACTTTATCCTTTCAGAGAATTAATTACTCTTGCTAGATATTTTTCAAGTCAAATTTCCTCTGTGCATTTTGAAGAACCAACTGTGTTTTATTCTTTTTTGTACCATAAAAATGTTAATAAATGCTTGATGTGAAAAAATGATTTTGTTCAATGAGATAAACAGGAAACAGGAATACTATTGTTACTGATCATCACTGTTCGTATTTGATAAACATCTCTGCAGAATCTTCTGTGTCTCTTTCCTTACTCTCTACCCATACCCTGAATTCACTTACAAGTTAAATGGGTGTATTTGCATGTGAATAGCTTCTCATAAATGGAATAATACTCAAAATATGTTAGTTATGAGCATGGTTTTGTGACACTAGCATAGTTTGTGCAATGACTAATCACACTAATGTTCTTTTTATTTTTGGTTTTTAAAAAATGATGAATATTTTGATGCTTACATTCTTTTGCATTAATTTTCTTCTTGGAAAAATAGCAGGGTGTTATTTTTGCCTCACAGTATATAACCATTTAAAACTTTGACACATATTGCCAAACTTTTGTCATACAGACCTCATTGATTATAATTCTATCAACAATATATTTTCTCATCAACTCTGGATTCTTTCATTATTTTTTTATAAGCTCCTAAATTATGTATGATACACTTCTGAATTCATGATATTAACATGAGTAGTTAGTTTGAACATTACCATTAATGTACTATTTCTTTCGAGAATACCCTTCTAATATTGATTGAAAAATTTCTTTTAATAATTGAATTTTGAAAATATTCTAGTTTATAATCATTTATTTATATATTTTGACTATATATTTCAGTTTTACTATTTTAAATCTTTTGTTAGAGTAGACTAAATTATTGTAGCAGCTAGAGCCCTAAATTTGTAATAATTCAATTCAATGAGGTAGTTTGGGGTCAAGGCACTTTCTTTGATAAAGATTATTTACATGCAGCTAGAAACAGGACAAGATCATGGAAGATGCACACTTGCCTTTCAATAAGCATCAGCCCAGAAGTTATCATGGAGTACTTTTACTCATGTTTCATTGGCAAGAACAAATCACATGGCCACACCTCATCAGCAAATGGGATGGGGAGCTTTCATCTCTGGCCGAACTATCCCTTCCCATATATCTGTATCACTATACATTATAAAAAGATGAACACAATTTAAGCAACAAATACCATTTCTGACACCACTTGCTTATGATGTTTATGGCAATCAGAGGTTCTAAGTTTTATGAAGCAAAGAAATCATTTTTTTTTCCTTTCAAAATATGTCTGATTCCGTACAGTGTGGGGCCATGGAGACTGATGAGCTGTCTGGAACTTGCAACAGCCTTCTCATTGTTTGAGGAAGATAGAAATTGGAGTTCAAAGCTGCAAAGACAACTAGAAGTTGAAGAAACAAACGGGGGCCTGTAGAGAAAATCTTCTGCATACAGAAATCTGCCATCCCAGCATGTCCCGACTCCTAACTGTACACACACTTGTGGTAAAAAGTTTGAGAAAGCATGCAGAAAGCAATTAAAAATTACACCTTTAGAGCAGAGTACACAGTAGTTAGATGGTGCCAGGAAAATGGTTTGTGTTCCAGGCCAATCGAGGAGTAACACCCAGGATTTCTGAGAGCCCAAACGTGCTGTGCTCTATAAGTAACAGCAGATAAAAAATAGCACAGCTCAACTGTGTATAATTGCCGGCCAGAATAAAATTAAATTTCTTGAAAAAAATCTTTGACAATTCCACTTAAAAATTCCCTGTATCTGTTATAAGCTAGAGTGATAAACTAGTTAGAGGGAATTCAGAATAACTCAATATCTTTTCCTCTCTTCCCTGTGCCCTCTGGTTTTACTTTGAAGATTGAATGATGGTGAACTGTCTTACAGTAGTCTGGGTTATTGTTGTTTTCCCAGAGAATATAATTTGTTTGTCCTGTCATGGATTAAACAGCCTCTTAGGAGGTTAAAAAACTTTTGGTTTTTTCCTTTTATCTTTTATGAGTCATGGAAATTCTGAAATAGTTGATGATACATCATTGATTTGGCTTTCATCGCAAATTGAAATTTTTGCAAATGAAATTATAAATGCCATTAAAATTGTAGAAGTAATCATTTAGATATTAGTATAAAAATGTAGTCCCATTCCCTTATATGTGACTATATCTCTGTGTGTGTGTGTGTGTGTGTGTGTGTGTGTGTGTGTGTGTGTGTATGTGACTTTATAACCAGAGGTAAAAGCGCATTTTGCTTTTCAACTGTCTGGACTCTGCATTTGTTCTGTCATTAACTGTCTGATGGGTTAGCTGCTTTAAGTCATTTTTTAAAGTTTAAAAACGACTTTATTTTTCTCCAAGTATTGTCCATTTAAATTTTTTAAATGTTGTGACATTTATTTCTTGTTTGTGTTTTTTTCTTGAAGTGTTGGGGATTGAACCCAGGGTCTGCTGCATGCTAGGCAAATGCTCTCCTACTAAGCTACATCTCTGGTCCATTTTATTTTCTTTTTCACCCAGAGTCACATGAAGTTGCCCAGGTTGGCCTCAAACTTTTGACCCTTCCGCCTCAGAGGAAAAAAGTCATAAAGCTGAAATTTTTCATGATTCTAACAAATAAGGGGATAAGCCTATCTTTAAATCCTGTTTTGCAAAAAAAAAAATTAATTTCTAATTAATTTATTAATTTATTGTATTAGTTGAGCAAAATGGGTTTATAATAAATATAGCATGGGCTTCTGAAAATGGAGATTGCAGCAGACAGAGTATAAGCCCTTTTTACTACTCTGTGTGTGTGTGTGTGTGTGTGTGTGTGTGTGTGTGCTGAATGTAAGGGTCTAATTTAAACTGTAGTTTCATTTGTGGCATCAAAAGCAAGTTTTCTGATCTAGCAAAAATCCTGCTTTGCTCTCCATAGAAATTAGAGTATCTATTTATATGTCACAGTTCACAATCATGGCACAGCACAAAGGATGAGAAAGAATGAGAGAAGATAAGT
>PVJO010004633.1:0-110716 GCA_004026905.1 Hystrix cristata
TCCCTCCCTATTTACAGTAGGTTCATTCATCATTTTCCATATTTTCCCATTCCCCTCTCTCCCCTGTTGCCTTTCTGCTTTTCCCCTTCTTTCCTTCTAGTACTCCTCTCCTCTGCACACCATCCTCCTTTTATATAATATCTATTACACCTCTTTGTCCTTATTTATAGTTATGGTTTCTCATATCAGAGAAACAATTTGATGTGTGCTCATGAGTGTCTGATTTATTTCACTTAAGAGTATGTTCTCAAGGAACATCCATTTATATATGAATGACTCTAGTTTACCCTTTTTTATGGCAGTGTAGTACTCCATAGTGTAGAAAAACCACATTTTCTCTAGCCATTCGTTGGTTGTTGGACATTTAGGTTGTTTCCAAGACTTAGCTATTACAAATTGTGTTGCTATGAACATGGTGGTGCATATGTCCTTGTGGTATGACGATTTTAATTCTTCTTACCACTATAATATTATGAGGTATATGTACTATTATTATCATTTGTATAGAATCTGTATCAGTTTCCTAGGTCTGCTACAATAAATTACCATATACTTGGAGGCTTAAACCAAGGGAAATTTATTCTCACAATTTTGGAGGCCAGAGTCCACAATCAAGGTGCCATCGAGCCCATACTCCATACAGAACTCTGGACGGGGGAGAGTCTTTCCTTGCACTTTTCCGGCTTCTGAGGACTCCCAGCATGCCCTGGCATTGCACCAGTCTCTGCCTTATCTGCACATGGTCGTTCTACACCATGATTCTGAACGCAAATTTCCCTCCATTTTCTCCAGTGAAAACATGTCATTGGCCCACTTTAAATCCAGATGACCTCAAGATCTTTAACTTAATTATAACCACACAGATCCTATTTCCAAATGAGGTCACACACAGGCAGTATTATTGTCATCATCTTCACTTTACGGATGAGGAAACTGAGTCACAGAGAGGCTAAATAACTTGTCCAAATGACACTGACATAAAATGTTGAGCTGAAAATTAGACATGAGTATTCTGTTCCAGAGCACGGGCTTTTAACTACCACCCTATCCCAAAGACTGAGTCGTATATAGTGCTTAGAGGCACAATACTATACATGGTAGCCAATTCCATCATTCAGAAATGAAAAGTGACTATCACTGAGGATTTGGCTGCAGAGGTTGTCTAGACTTCTCACTGATGACACCAGCAATGCTCTAACTTTGAAAATCACCAGAGTCTTTGATCCTAAGAGTCAGAAGCTTAGCTAGATGGAAGAAGCTTCAATTGTCATTCTCATAAAGATTAAGGGACTTTTCCAGTCATACATCTTATAAAAGGCAGAAGAGTGCTCGGATTTCAGTTATCTCCATTCCAATGTTTTCAACACTTGTCTTGCATGAGAGATATATAAAAATTACTCAGCTTCATTCCTTTTCAGTTGTCTAGTCAAGTAAAAGGGCCTTATTCTACTTTACACCCTCATATTCTTCTAATTAATCAATTCAGAGTCAAGTTCAGGGGCAAAACAATTTAATTTACAGGGTACATTCTTGCTTGTGTTTTACCTAAGGAAGGCAGTAAAAACATCAATAAAAACGCAAACTCTAAAAAGGAACTTCAAGTCATCAATGATTATCAGTTAGTTAAAGGATAAAAGAGAAAGGATAGGGGGAGAGATAAGATGGCCTAGGGTTAGGTGACACAGGCAAGAAGATGGAGCCAGGGAATATGAGGGAAGGGAGGGGTGGCTGAGAAAAGAAAGAGAGAGAGATAACAAAATAGCCCATGTCTTGTCCCACTGATTTCTTGAACCAAAGACCTAGAGAAGTTACTGGGTTTTATTTATGACCTTTTATTTCCATCTTTGCAATGTCAACTAGCTGGTTATTCTCATAGCTCTTTAGCTAGAAGGTGAGTGTATCTCTCTTAACAAAGCCTGGCTGATACTGAGCAGACCACTCAAAGGCTGAGCTTTGGCTAGGGATACCCCATCTTGGACCTCCAGGCAGTGGAGATGGGTTTGGGGCGCAGAACAAGCTCTCCTGCTGTCCCCCACCCTCCCGCAACAGATCTTGCATGGTGTGCTCTGCTCAGATCAGTGGCCATAACTGACTTGCGTTTGGTTGTATCTGACGCTAAGAATATTAATGATTGCAAAAATCAAATGCTAAAAGAGACTTTGTGTGTGAGAAATAAGGAGGCAAGGAAGGAGTTCCCTTCCCTCGGTCTTCTCCTTACTTCTTCCCACCACAGCACCAACTTTCTTCACCCACAGCCCTTTTGGCTTCCCCTGAATTCTTTTGCCCATAGATTACATTGAGAACAAGAGGCCTTTGTGGTCATCATCAAATCCCATGTTTAAGTACGGGGTTGGCAAGGAGTAGGACTGTTTCTGGCAAAATGATATCACTAAGACTACAAGGAGGAATTCTCTGTGTCCTAGCCAAAAGGCATAACAATCTGTTGTACTATGGTCTCTGAAATAAGTACATTGCTTCCACTGAATTAATCTTTTTCCATATCTGAAATTTTTAAAATAGTGCCTTGGGGACTCTACCCTTTCTCACAGGCAGCTGCATTTGTCAATGTTCTGTGGTTATTTGCAATGAGAACTACTGAAGAAATCTATACTGGCCATGCGTCAACTAGTGTGGAGCCATAGTGGAAGCACTAGCTCGGTTTGCCGAGCCTTAGAGTGCCTTGCTTTCTACATCTTGCATGCATAAATTCTCTCTGTATAAGCATCCAATAAATACATGAAAAAATGTTCAAGATCACTGGCCACTCAAGAAATGCAAATTGAATCAACACTAAAATTCCATCTCACTCCAAAAAGAATGGCTATCATCAAGAATCACCAAGAACAAATGCTAGTGAGCCTGCAGAGCAAAAAGGAGAGCTTCTTCATTGTTGGTGGAGTGTAAATTGGTACAACCAATATGGAAATCAGTATGCAGATTCCTCAAAAAACTAAAACCAGAAATTCCATTTGACCCAGCTCTCCCCCTTCTGCATATGTCCCTGAAATAGTAAAAGAAATCATATCACAGTGATATATGCACACCTATGTTTACAGCAGCACAAATCATAACAACTAAATCTTGGAAGCATCTAATATGTCCACAGCAGATGAATGGATAAAGAAAATGTGGTATTTATACACAGTGGAGTACTACTCTTCCACAAAGAAGGATAAACTCAAGTCATTTTTAGGAAATTGGATGTACCCCGAGACCATAATGTTAAGAGAAGTAAATCAGACACATAAGCTTAAATATTACATGATTTCTCTTATATGAGAAACCCAATAAATAAATAAAGTGCAAAATAAAAGGCAAATAATAGGGAAAAAAGAAAGAGGAAAAAAAGTTACTGTAATCCAGCATGGACAATATATCTAAAAGTGTATCTTGATTAATTATAATTGTCTCGTGTGTTTTATATGTTTTTTGACCTGTTAATCTGTATTTATGATAGTCAAACTGATAAGGACTTACAAAATAAATAAATGAATTTGATACTGGTAAGAAATATTTTTAAAAGGGGGTGGAGGGGAAAGGGAAAAAGAAAGAATAGAGATGTTATGTACATGTACCAGTTCTCCACTATAAATGTAATCATAATGTACTGTAAACATGTACTAATAAAAATTGAAAAAATTTAAATGTTTTATAGTAAAAGCTACATTGCCATTAATCCTTCTCAAAATACTCCCCATTGTTTCTAATACACTTATACCATCATTCTTGACATTTTCTCAAGCAATTCTGGATGTCCTCTTCCTTGAGTGTCTATAGCTGTGATAAATATGGTGAATGCTGTAGCCGAGGGTCACCCAAGGGAAAGGTGGGCTTATAAAAGCATTACAGTGTATCTTCATCCATCTTACTCACTGAATCTGGTGCTGTAACAACTCCTGGCTCTTCCCCAAAGTCAAAGCAGCCTTGCAAGGTAAACACTGTCGGTCAGTTCAGGACATCAAGACAGCCACAACAGCACAACTACAGACACTCAGGAAAGAGTTCTAGAACCTCTTCAGGATTTAAGTAGCAAGAATGATGGAAAAAAGTGTGTTAAAGTAAGGGGGAATATTTTCAGGGGGATTAATGGCAATGTGTCTTTTACTGTAATAAATTCTTCAAAGCTCACTTAAAATATTCACTGTATTTTTATCATATCTTGCATATCATATCTCGATCATTTTTATCCCTTTTCCCCTCCTTCTCACCTGTGTCCCCTTCTCCAGATAACCTTTCCTATCTCCAAAAACTCTACCTCCCTGTTCCCTGCAATCTTTTATTTTTCCTCTTTAATTATATTTTGGGTTGCTCATATAAGAGAAATCATGCACCATTTAATCTTCTGTGTCTGATTTATTTCAATTAATATTATGTTCTCCAGATACATCCACTTTCCTAAAATGACTCAGATTTACCCTTCTTTATGGCTGAATAGGACTCCGTTGTGTATATACACCATATTTTATTTACCCATTCATCTTTTATAATCATCTAGGTACCATGAATTGCAATACTATAAACATGGGTATGCATGTATTACTGTAAAATGAGGTCTTTAACTCTTTCAGAAGGATACCCAGAAAAGGTATACTGGATCAAAGAGAATTTCTATTTATAGTTTTTGGGGAATCTCCATACTAATTTCTATACTGGTTGTACTAGTTTACATTCCCACCAACAGTGAAGAAGGGTTCTTTTTCCCCCACATCTTTGCCAGCATTTGTTGTTGCTGGAGTCCTTGATGATAGCCATTCTCACTGCCATAAGATGGAATCTTAGTCTTGTTTTTATTTGCACTTCTCTAATAGACAAAGATCCTGAACATTTTTTCATGTACTTACTGGCCATTTGTATCTCTTCCTTTGAGAAGTGTCTATTCATTCCATTTTCTCATTTTTTATGGGGTCTTTTGTTTCAAGGGGTCTAATTTTTTTGAGCCCTTTATATAGCCTAGGTATTAGTCATCTATCAGAGGAGTAGCTGGGAAACAGTTTTTCCCATTCCACAGGTTGCCATTTCATTCTGTTGACTGCTTCCTTCACTGTACAGAACCCTTTTGTTTTAATATAATCCCATTTATTGATCTGTGGCATTATTTCTTGTGCTACTAGAGATCTGCTTATGAAGTGTTTGCCTATGTCTATGTCTTCAAGAGTTTTTCTTAATTTATCTTTCAGCAGATTCAGTGTTTCTCTTTTTATATTTAGGTCTTTCATCCTTTTTTTTTTTTTTAGTACAGGAAGAGTGATACAGGTCTAGATTCTTCTGTATGTGGACACCCAGTTTTCCCAGCACCATTTTTAAAAGGTTATCTTTTCTCCAGCATTGGTTTTTAGCCCCTTTGTCAAAGATGAGATGACTAGTAGCGTGTAGGTCTGTTTCTGTTCTATTCTATTCCATTGGTCTACATGTCTATTTTTGTGCCAGTACTATGCTGTTTTTATTACTATATCTTTATAAATAAAATAAATAAAAATCCCTTAGTGAAATTTATCTAATGAAGGAAAGAAAAGTCTCATATTGATGCAATTAAAAATGAAAAAGTCAAAATTACAACAGACACTACTGAAATCCAGAGAATTACATAAGAAACCATTTAAAAATTTATATTCCAATAAATTGGAGTATCTAGAAAAAAATGGATAAATTCCTAGATGCATATGACTTAATAAAACTGAACAAAAAATTAAAAACCCTGAATAGACCTATAACAGGTGATGGATTTGAGGCAGTAGTAAAATCTCTACCAAGAAAAGCCCAGGACACAAAGGACTTGCTGCTTAATTTTATGAGAACCTCAGAGGAGAACTAATGTGAAAAATCCTCAAATTCTTCCATGAAATCAAAAGGGAAGAAACACTACCAAACTCATTCCTTAAATCTAATATTATCCTGATACCAAAGCTGAACAAGGATGAGAGACAGAGACAGAGACAGAGACAGAGAGAGGGAGAGAGAGAGAGGAAGAGGGAGGGAGAGGTATAGGTCAATATCTTTGATGAACACGGATGCACAAGTCCTCAACGAGATACTTGCCAGTCATCATATAAAGCACCTACATATGGGGGTGATGAGTGTACACTGGAATTTCTTACAGGTTTCAGACATTAGCAGAGATTTTTGAAAGAGACTGAGCTAGGACCTCCTTTCTCCCAGTTGGTGCATGATCACCTATCTCAGCTTTCAAAAAAGTTTGACCATTACTTTCAAACCATAAAAGAACCCCTCAGCTGGAAAGGAATGGATCCGTGACCCATTTGTGAATAAGTCAGGTAAATCAGGTCTGTCCAGGCCAGAAGTAGATCAGCTGCTTGAGATCACATACAATGGTGTCTTTACAAGGATGTTTGAGACAACCTCTAATTTCTATACATTCTTTATTAAAGTCAAGGCAGAGTATCCTGCCACAAAAGCACTGAAAAGCCTGTGTCCATTTCCAACATCCTATCTTTTTGAAGCAGAGTTTTCTGTTGCAACAGCAACCAAAACCAGATTACAGACTGGACATAAGTAGCACACTTTGGATGTCACTGTCTTCCATTACCCCCAGATGGGACCCTCTAGTTGCAGGAAAACAAGATCAGGGCTCCCACTGATTCTGGATAATGGCAAATGGTATAATTATTTTATAATATAAAATTAATAAACTTATACATTATAAGGTAATTATAATAGAAATAAAGTGCACAGTAAATGTAATATGTTTGAATCATCCCCAAATCGCTCACCACTCTGGTCTGTGAAAATACTGTCTTCCATGAAACCAGTCCCTGGTGCCACAAAGGTCAGGGGCCACTGCATTTGCCTATGGACTTACGTATGCCATTTCCCTGAAACTTTTTATCCTCTGTGATGAAGAATGCTCCCTCCAAAATAATCAAACTCACTTCTCACTCCCTGATTTCATACACATCAAGCTAGCTTGCCCTCTCAATTTTTCTGCAAGTTAAAAAATAAGGTCATTGTTAGTAAGTGGGTATTATACTGTATATACCAATCTTTTGTGTGTTTGCTTTCATAGGATTCTCATGCTTTTTATTCTATGAGGTAAAACAGATTATCCCTATAAAACCTGGGCTCCATATACAACACAGAAGCAATGCGGAGACCACAGGAACTATGTGGCCAACACAATGTGTGTACTCCTTGCTCATACCCAGGCTGCCTGCTTTCTCATTCCCTCAGGCTCACTGAGCTCAGAGAAGTACAGCCAGACAAGAAAGGCCAGCTTGGGAGGGCCAACAGTCAAAAATGATTCCCTGTGCTTTCTGTCCTTTGGAATTCAACCCTGTTCTGAGTGGATGGAAAAGTATCTTCACCTTAGAAAAGTTCAACATACCACACCCGGGGAAGCACGGATCATGGTAGTACCAAGTGACTGCCAAAATAGTTGGAATTTTTTACAGAAATTACTGAAAACCAAAGACACTGAGGAACACAAGAGTTGAAGAGGACAATTTTATTCCACCTTCCGGGAAAAGTCTTTGTTATCTAGAATGGGACAGACATTGTCTTAATGTCCGGGAATGATGTAGGTACACCCACCCTTAGTGATGACACAGTCAGAAAAAATAATACTTGGATATCAAAGAAAATATTGGGCCCATCCTGCCCTTTTCTTTCAGGATTGGGTGGGGGAAGGCCACATCCTCTCAGAGCTTCGTGTGATGCTTGTTTATTCCACGTCTCTCACCTTCAATTCTTTTCTTCCAAAATCTCCAGTGAGTAGACTCCCACACACCAATTCTTATGACTTGACTTCCTCTAACTATTTTTCTTTTCTTCTCACCATATGTAAACTCCTAAACCCTACCTCCTTAGCCCACCTACTCTAGGACCTACTACTTCTGGCTTCTCTTCCATAGTCCACTAAAGCTGCTTATATAAACATCACCAGTGATCTCCTAGGGCTAAATTCACCGGATACAGGTCAGTACTTACATTTCCTGTAGAATTTGACACTGTTGACTTCCCATTACTTGAACTCTCTCCTATCTTGGTGCCTTAGTTATTTCCTCATCACTGAGACACAATACTGGACACCCACAACTTAAAGGAGGAGAGGTTTATTTTGGCTCAGTTTACAGAGGTTTCGGTCCATAGTGTGCTGGCTCCAAGGCAGGTCTTCATGGCAGAGGAGAAAACGCTCATGGAATGGTGATGGGAAGCAGATAGAGAGATCAAGGGAGGAGGAAGGAATACAGTATATACTCTTCCAGGCCACGCTCCCCCCTCAGTTACTCACCTCCTTCAACTAGGCTTTACCTCCCAACATCACATTTGGCTAGAAACTCATCAGTGGACTAATCTACCAATGAGTATCACACCCCCATGATTCAGTCATCTCACAAGTCCCACCTATGCTCACATAAGGCTTTGGGGGGACATCAGCACAGAAACCATAACACTTGGCCTCCATGACATTGGACTCGTCTAGTAACCCTCCCACTTCTCTGACCCCTACTTTGCTGGATCTTTTGTCATACCCTTCAAATATGAATGTTCCACAGCATCCCATCTTGGAACCCTTGGCTCATTTTGCTTTATATACATATACCTAAATGAATGTTGATGACTGTCCAATCTCCATGGGGATAAACTTCCTAACTTCTATGACAACAATTTAGGGGTCTTTCTGGTCACAATTTCCTGATCTTTATTTGCAGCACAGAAACTTTCCCTTGAGCTCTAGATTCATAATGCTAGTCACCTACTGGACATACCTGCTTCAATATTCTACAGCCAAACTCATCATTTTAAAAATTTAACTCCTCCTCCCATTAATCTTTCTTCATAATCTATCCAGTAATGGTCATCACCTTCCTGCCCCTCCATCTGCCTAGATTCCCTCCTCTTCCTCCAAACTCTAAGTTTTTATTTTATTCTACCCACTAAATATCTCTCAACTCCATGAATTTGTCTTTTTATTTCTTCCCTGTATTCCTACAGTATCTTCTGTAGAAATCTTTCCATCTCTATGCTCTACCTCTTCCAATCCACTCTCTACTTTTAAGATAGTACAATCATCCCCTAAATGCAAACTCCATTATGTAGCCTTACCAGAGTGAAATTCTTCAAAGATTCCCACTCCCCTCGAAATCAGTGCCAAACTCCTCACAATAATTTTAAGGCCAGGTGAACCATTTGGCCACTAAATCCAGGGGCATTTAATGTGTTAGGCTTAAATGACCCTTTTTTTCACCTCCTCATGCTTTGCAAGCTGTTTTTGCTTCTATCTTCTGCTTTACACGCTCTTTTTTCTGCTCTTCTTCATCTAACTCTAAGTAATAAAAAATTTAGGCTAAGATAATCACTTTATGTGCCATCGTTGCCTCTCCCCTTTCTATAATGATAGATTTAATATCTTCTTTTGCATCCCTCTCAGAGCACCCCTCTCATAATGCTATAGTAGCTCCTAACCTGTGTCCATCTTCTCCACGAGATGGAGAAGAACACTGAGAACATTTCACCTCTCCAGCAAAAAGTTCTGGCCTGTAGCAGTGTTCCACATGTCAGATGAATAAATGAACGGAGAACATGGATTTGGATTTCTAGTACACAATGTTTTCTATCAAAAAGGAAGGGGAATTTATTTGACTATTTCACATGTGTTTTAACTTCTCGACTCAATGGTTCTATTTTTAGTGAGCTGCCAGGCAACCTCAACTTTAGTCTGCCTGTTTTGTAGGAAGCAAGGGGACAGATGTTTGAGCAGTAAATCCCAAGTCTGGGTCCCAGAGCTTAGTCATAAACTCCACAGGATATTTTTCCACTGCATTATCAAGAAGAATAAGACTCAAGTGCCATGTTTATAATTGAAGGAACTATATACTTGGCGGGGCATTCCTTGGTTAACTGGTCATTTCATAGTTAAATCTACATGTATTTGAAAGTCGATTGTTCTGATTAAGGAGAAGCAGTATGATTAGGTAATGATGCATCCTCTTATTTGTGACTGTGTAATAATCCTGTGAGGTAGAATCTCAACCTGCCATTTACTAGTTGTGTGACTTGGGCAAATTATTTGTTCTTTCCAAGTCTTCCTTTTCCTTATTAAAATTTTAAAAAGATCACTTGCTTTGGTAAGTTGATATAAAGATATAGTGAGTTCTGTATGAAAAAGTGATTATAGAAATTTCACCAAGCCCCAAGGCCTATTACTGACTATATATAGGAAATATTCTTTATTTAGTCCAGATACAAATTAGTGACTTATCAGCCCATTCAGCTTGGATGTCTCACAGACACCTCAAACATATTCTGCCCAAATCAAATTTGTTTCTCCCTTCCTCCGCAAACCTGCTTCTCCTCCACCTTCCCATAGTTCGACATTCATAACCCAGTGAACATCTCCACTCCTCATCAATTACTGACATCAAGAAGAGCTGTAGCATACTTTATTCTTCTCTCACCCTTACTCTTCACATCCAAGCAACTCACTCCTTCAGAAAATCTTCCTGAGACCTTGTGCCAAGGCCTGGATTCTATCTCCTAATGGTTCTGATGCCTATCTACCCCTCTTCGTCACATCGCTGCCTTCTTCATCCAACCACCACACCCTTCAACAGCAGGCTCCTGAAAGGTCCCTTACATCTATTCTTGCCTTTCAACGATCTGCTTTTCAACTGCAGTCACAGTAATCTTTTCAAAGTCTATATGATCACAGATCAACCACTAATTATTTGGAACATTACATGGCTTCACATTTCTCTTAGAATAAAGAACAAAATTCCTAATGCAGAGCATAGGTCTTGCATGTTCTGGCTCTTACACGTTTCCAACTTCTCTTTTCACTGCTAAATTTCCTTCACTCTGTGCCCTCTTTCATCCTTCACTTTGTCATGCTCTCCCTGTCACAGGGCCCTACCACAATTCATTTGCTTTTCCTGGAACATTTGCCTCCAACCCTCTTTGCTTAGCTATTTTCTATTCAAGCTGCAAATCCCAAATGAAAGTCACTTCCTGAAAAGTAGCTCAAAAACACCTTCCCTGAACTGCTCACTAGCTGTTGACCTTCACAATATTATAAACTGTTTTTCATCATACTTAAGGCTATTACAATCAGTTTCCTATATGCATAAGTCTTTTAACAAACCAATCTGTCTCAATTTTGCTGTACATTAGATTCACTGCAAAACTTTATAAGAATACCAACTCTCAGGTACCACTCAAACAAATTAAACCAGAATCGCTGGGGATGGGGCCTGGACTGGCATTTTCTAATGCATCTAACCTGCAGCAGGATTGAGAACCACTGGTTGAAAAGGCAAGAACTGTGCCTGTTTATCCACAATTTTATCCCTAATGCCGAGCACACAGCACTATCTGCACAGAGTAAGCACTCAGTGTGGTTGTCGATGATGATGCTATTGCTGATACAGTTGATATGGTTATGGTTAAAATCATGAAGCCATATAACTTATTTTCACATTTTTCGCCTTTGTGATCCTTTACCACATAATGCAAAGAAAATGAAACTGCACCAGTCAAATCATCTTGAAACTCAAGGAGTTTCTATTTGCCTGTCAATCTAAGAACTGTCCAGAACACACTAGACAATGTTTTCAAAAGCCACAACTCCAAGGTGAAATAAAATACAACATGTCTAAAAATCCAACTCAAACATACAACTCCTTTTTTTATGTAGGTATAAATTAGTGATTAAAGACATTCATAGTGACATCCTCATTTTGTCATGACACAAATTAGTAAGATTGGATACTTCTTTGTCATTCTGATTCTATTTGGTTTTACTCTTCTCTTTTTCTCTTCCATCACACAAACCATCTTACCAAGCAAATGTCGACTCTGCTCCCCAGCCTGGCTCAGGGTCAGGAGTCAAGTTTCTTATGCTTGCAGTTTTCCTGTTCATCTCTGTGTCAAAGTGCAAACCCTGGAAAACTTCTCTTTCAGAGAACCCTCTAAAGACAGTTTCTTTAATCTAGTTCTCAAATATACAACTGTATCAGAATCATCTGGAAGGTTTATTAAAACACAAATTGCTGGACACCTCAGAGTTTCTGATTCAGTTTGTCTGAGGTGAGGCCTGAGAATATGCCTGTCTAACAAGGTGCCAGATGTTGCTGCTGTTAGTTCAAGGTCCACACTGGGAACTACTACTTCAAGTAGCAGTGCATTATAGTTACTGTGTGTGTGTGTGTGCATGTGTATGCGTGTGTACACTCGAGTGAAGGTGTGCGTGCATAGGTTGATGGGGGAGAGGAAGAGGGTGAAAGAGAGGCAGTCGTAAAGCCTTTTAGGGGTACAGTGGGTAAAGATTACCCCTTTATTCTTTATATTTTAAATCACAGCTGTGGGCCATTCTCCCATGACGATAAAGACTTTTCTCTGTACAATTTTTGTAAACAACGCAATGCATTCCACCCATACTTCTTTCCCAAGAAAGAAATTGTGAAAGTATGAAGAGCAGTGTGCCTGTAGTCAATTCTTTATCAGGCAGTTCCCTCAGTCATTGCTAGCCTACGTTTTAAAGTCAGCTCTTGACCACCATCCCTGAAGCCAGCCAGTCTAATGAAATCACTTTGCGAATTGTTTCATACAATGGTGGGAGAGGAATTGAAAAAGCAGAGAGGAAATTGGGACAAGTTCTTCAAAGAAACTAGCTTCAAAATCACTTCAGGAGCTTTTAGCTGGGGTTAGGAGGGAGCAATGCAGTGAAGGAATTACAAAGCATCCCAGAGACAGCATGTGAGCTCCACACCAGGACCTGGACAAAATGCTGGGCAAGCAAGCAAGGCACTGTGACTGGCTGAACAGTAATGGTGAGCATGGCACTTTAGCCTCTGCAGGTACTCCTTATGCCAGTGACGTATTCAGATGTCTACACAGGTCAATTCCCTTTTACTCTGCAAAGGGAGTTTACTAGGATAGGGAAACCCTCTTATGCTACCTTCGCAGAGGACCCTGATTGAGGGGGTTGTGCTCTTAGGGTGACCAAACTTTGAGGTTTACAAAGGACTGTGCTGGCTTTAACACTGCAAGGTTCATGTTCCAATAAACTTAAGTCCCAGCCAGACCAACACAGTTTGTCACCCTAGCTGTCAGGTGGACAGGCCCAACTTTTTCACACTGTCTCCCCTTTGTGCCATTCCCACTCAGATTCATTCCTACACTTTCCTCAGTGGTACAGGCACCTTCTCTAAGCTGTGTTCTTTCCTGGTAATTTCTGGCACTTTTAGTCTCTTCTTAAATAACTCTCTTTTCTCCCTGAGCTTGGTTTTGTGTCTGACTTCACTGTCATCATCAGGCTCTCCATCATTCTTACCTTTTAAATATCCATGAACAAGACTCACCTCTTTCAAAATTGAAAGAATCCTTAGAGCTCACTCCAGCACCGATTGCACATGAGACTCATCTGGGGACTTTCCCTCTCCTATCCAGGGCAATTGTAACAGAATCTCTGAGGAGAGGGCCCAGGAACAGTTCATTTTTAACACCACTAGGTGATACTAATGTATAAATAAGGCTGTGACTGAACCTCTGGCCTAGTGCAACTCCTTCCAAGTGGCAAATATGCTTCTACAGAATTCTTGAAAGATGGGTTCTAACTTGTTCAGTAAAATCTCCAGTGATGGGACACAGTGCATTTCAATGTAGGCAAGCCTATCGCCAGAAACCCATAATTGTTAGGAAGCTCTTATTTCCACCCAAGTTTAGTTTTATTCTAACTTCCACCTGCTGATTCAGCTCTAAACTGTGAAGCAATTTAGAATATGTTTACTTCTTTTTCAATAAAAATTTCTAAAATCCTCAAATTAGCCATTATATAACCTCATTCTCCCATCTCCTGTTCTTATAACTCCAGTTCTATTAACCATTCTTCACATGTGATTTCCAGATTTTGTGACCCTCATTAACCTCCACTAGATAAATGCCCTCTAGTATGTTAATGCCCCTCACAAAATACACTACTCAGAAGTGAAGATAATACTACAAATATAGTGGAGTTATTATATCTTGTCACCTGAAAAGTAAGCTTTTAACGGTTTCTAAAATGGCTGGTCATTTTAGATATTCATATTGAGAATTATGATTCACTAAAACCTACAAATCTTTTCTCCATGAACTATCACCAAGTCAGGATTCTCAGCCAGTGTTTATCACTGAAATATCAACCTCATGGTTTCAACTCACTTTCCAGCCCACTGAAAACTGATTCCTTTATGTAATACATTACAGTCTCACTAAAAGCTATGTACTATCGCAAATTTGCTAAGCATGCTTTCTAAATTTTCATCCAATCATTGGTAAAACACACTATATAAGACAGAAGGGACAGAAGTTGGTGAATTTAAAACCATTAATCAATATGATATTGTCATGATTCACACCAGTACCGATCCTCTTAGTTCATTTTTATCCAACCCATATTTCACAAATTCATCTGGAAGCATATCATGAAAGATTCTGCTATATATCTTTCACAGACTAAAGTACTGACAAGTAAAATTATTTAGTATTCAAGATTTGTTTCAAATACTCCACAAGAAGTATTTGGAGAAGGTGCAGTGGGTGTAAGAATGATAGATAAACAACAAGAAGGTGCAGCGGATATAAGAATGATAGACGAAACAAAAGTCTCAGAAACAATGTAATTGTTGAAGATGGGTAATGAGTACATAGAAGTTTATCGCACAATTCTATCTTTTCTTTGAAAACTTTTATAACTAAAAAAACTCATATTTCATGCTAAAATAAAATACATTATTTCTTTTGCTTTGGATTTTTTTTCAGTTTTTTGAGACAGGGGTCTCACTGTGTAGTTCAGGCTGCTGTTGAACTTATTATGTAGCCCAGGTTGGCCTCAAATGTACAGCAATCCTCCTGCCTCAGCCTCCCAAGTGCTGGGATTACAAGAATGTGCCACCTCACCCAGATAAAATACACTATTTCTACAAATTTGAGAGACTGCCAGAATTAATCCTCTCGGCCTCTTTCATATCTTATGAATTTTAATTTGTTGTAAGTTGATTTAGTAAATCTATGCCAGTTTGAAGTAATTGGAGCTCTCTTTTCTAAGAGATAAGTTCCACATTTATTTTAATATTCTGCCAAGTATCAAACGCACACACTTTCTTGACTCTATCCTCTTACATTTTCTTTCTGATTTAGATTATCAATTCTGAGAATTTAAAGAACATAATCTCTATCAAGTTCTTTAAACTCATTTAGAAAAGTCAAATGTGTTCTAAATTCCTGAGTTATTTCAGTGATTTCTTAATTATGCATGATTATTTTATAATGATCGATCCATATTTTTGTAAATGAAAGCAAAATAGCTCAAATGTTCCAGGTCTTTTGCATCATTCATCATCATTGCTCATCTTGTTCATGTTCTTGCACTGAATCATAACCAAAACAATCTGTTATCTTTAGCATTTTTTCCTGCTTGCTTTGTCTCTAACAGAAATTTAGCCCAAGTGATGCTACTTTTGAAAGAATTCTCCTAGCTTTTAAACAATCCTGTCAATTACTTGCATCTCCTTTCTCTGTTGTACAAATCCTTGAGGGAAAACTTAATTTTATAAAAGTCATAGTCATGGTATGTTTACATTTAGCTTGTCTTTCAAGGGTTCATATGTTGAAAACTTGGCTCCCCAGAGTGGTGATGTGGAAGCTACTGGAACATTTAACAGGTTGGCCCTACTGAAAAGTCCCTAGGTGATTGAGAATCTTATCCTTAGAAGGGATTGAGGCAGTTTTTTTGGTGACCCTTTGGTAGTTCTCATGAGAGGGCAGCAATCAAAGCCTGAGCCTGGCCCTACCCAGTTCTCTAGGTTCATATGTAGGAATACGATTGCTTGTTGCCTCTTATACTCCTGCCATTGCCACTCACCACAAATTGATGCAGCTGAGTAGGTTCTCACCAGTCCTGAGCTGATGCAGACACCATGCCCTTGAACATCCAAAAGCTAAATAAGTTCTTTTTCTTTATAAACTTTGCCACTAGAAGTATTTCATTATAGTAATGAAAAGCTAACTAATACTGTCACCACAGAAATTTTTAGAAAATAAAGAAAAGTATATATAAGAAAATTAAACTCACCTATAATTTCTGAGCCTCTCGTCAAAGTTTATTTGATCAAGTTAGTGTTTTGTTTTTTACTTTTCTTACCTATTATGATTATTCATGAGTATAAGGGAGCCATATACTCTTCTTACCAAAACCTGGCTGAACAAGGCAAACAGGAGTTTAGACTCATTAAGTAAAGGGGAGTGAAAACCATCCCCAGAGTGTAGGGAGCACGGACTTCAGGGAGCACCCAGGCCCTGGGTAGCGGTGGGGAGGACATAAGAGTTAGGAAGTAAAAGAGAAGCTTGGAGATGAAGCCCTAAAATAAACACATTTATTTTACCAGCACCTGGTTTTAGCAAATTCCCACCCTCCCTCCTTCCCACTTCCTTAGATAACAAGAGCGGCACCACAGAATTCTAGCCCAAGAAAACCCATCATTCTCACCATCATCATCTTCATCATTTATGTGCTTGCTGGTTATAAGGTACTTCACATACATTGCTCATGAAATCTTCACAACATGGTAAATATCATTAGACTAAAAATGTGAGGAACCGGGGTCAGAAAGTTTAGTAATGTGCTCATGGTCACACAGATGGTAAGGACAGAGCAGGAATTTGCACATAAGTCTGTCTGATTCTGGGAACTCTGTCTTTTAGTTACTAGGAGAAACTGACACTCATTTAACTCTCCTCTCACCTATCCACCCACATACTTTCCTCACCCAAGTGCAGCCAGTTTGCACAGCCACCTTCTGAGAAAAGCTGTCACAGATGGTTTTGTGACCAACCTTGTGTCGTTTGACCTTTGTTCTTGGCCAAGATAGATTGTTACAGCAACTGCTGCTTCAGTCATAGCTCACTATAAACTGGGTTTGCATTACTTCATTTAAAGCTTTAAACACTAATGTCAACTTCATTTTATAGGTGGAAAAACTGATACTCAGAAAAGTTATCTGTCTAAGGTTGTATAGCTAATAAGAAGCAGAACTAGAATTGGAAGTGAGGTTGATTTGAATGCTTGAACACTCTGCTCTACTCTTCTGTTTGACAAACCAACAAAGTTGGCTGGGAGAAAGGATCTCCTTGAATGTCAGTTGCATTGTAATAACTGATGGATAGTCACTGCAGGAGGAGATGCAGACAGAAGAATAGAGTCAGAGAAGAGCTAAATTTTGAAAATAGAAGACTGAAAAGAAAGGATGAATTCCACAATGATTGTCTGGTCATTCACATTATTGCTGTACCCTCATCAAAAAGGTTCCCATAGGGGTTAGCGATTTAGCTCAGTGGTAGAGCACTTGCCTAGCCAGCACAAGGCCCTATCCGCAGCACCCCAGCACCTATCCCCAGCAGCTCCCCCCCAACCAAAAAAAGGTTCCCACTTCATGAGTTGCTGATATGCACCTTTAGGGTCTGTTACTATGTTTTCCCAAAAATAAAACCTAAGCAGGAAAAAAAATGCCAGCCCCAATCAGCCTATCTTTGTCTTATTGGCCGTTATAGAGTATCTACCAAACAAGAGAATAGTGAGGTATAATCTTCGTGACATGGCCATCACCATGGTAATGATCAGCTAGGGCTAGCTCCAGTTAGGTCTTTGCGGTTAGCTCTTATTTTCCGGGAAACACAGTACCTGTGTTTCAGGCTTCATGTGGCTTTTTCAACTCCCATCACCACAGGTGACCAAGCTGTTCTTATCACCTGGTGCCTCACACACATGATTCCTTAGGCCTTCACTCCTTGCAGCACTCCCCCACACTCCCTACGCCCTTCCACCCCCAGTCATCACTGTCTTGGCTTATTGGAGTGGAATGGTGTGAATGTTGGAGCTTTGCAGAGCATAGCTGTGCAGACCTAATGCTCATATACTGCTACTACCCCAGCCTCCAGCTTCATTTCCTCCTCCAACAGTTAACTGTCTTCTCTGCTTCTTCACTGTCTGCCAGCTCCAGGGAAAAGAGGATTGAGCACTACAGGTGCTTTCCAACATTGCCTGGATGCTCTGGGTGTATGCTCTTGCTGTTGAGGCAACAGCAAGATAAAAGCAGTGTGAAACCAGGAAGGCCACATGGTCCATGACCTCCAGAATGCCACTGCCTAGGTCTGGCAAGAAACTGGGAAACAAAGCCAGAATTTTTCCTCAGGACTTCACATGCTGCAGTTAGTCCATTGTCTACAGAAGATAACAACGCTCCCCCAGGTCTCTGAAGTTGGCTCCCAGAGCTGCTGGTAAGAGCCAATGCTGGAAACGCTGGCAACAAGCCACATGGGACAATTTTAGTGACTGGGTATTCAAAGGCACTTGTATTTGTGAGGAGCTGGGGTGCTACATCATGAGATGCCATACATGACAGGCCATTCCAAGAGAATTTCAGCAATACAACAACCTGGACTTCCTGGCTTCAGGGTCTTTGAATGTTTAATATTTACCTTGTATTATGGACAACTGGGCAAATAGTCAAATTGCTACCTGGAATTTTCCTACAATTAAAAAAAAATGAACAAAAAATGCAGTTGGTTATATAAAGCATCCAACTGTAACCCTTCCTCAGGATGGTAGGATATAATAATCAGGATCAGCTAAAAAGAAATGAAACTGATTAGGAACCTATATTTTTGTAATAATCATCTACTTCCTTCCACCCTTTTTTCCAGCTGTCCTCCTATCCCATTACTTGCTCACAAAATTGCCCATCTCTGAATCTGTTTTCTTTTCATAATCAGTAAGATCTAAAGCTGAGTTCCCAAGGCAACTACAAATATTTGCTATTCTTTCTGCCATGCAACTGGTCCTAAAAATAAATTCAAATATTTTTCCTACCATCAAAATGCTATAAAGAATATAAATGGATATCATTTTTTCTGCATACCTATGAAAGAAATGTTCTAATGCTACTTAGCTAACATTTCTAGGAATACTGTCAAAATCATAAAAGAGAAGATGATATAAAATCTGGAAGTAGATCATTCTGTCTTCAACATGGGATAAGCAAAGATGAGAATAGAAAAATGGGTCTAGAAGAAGCTGATACACACATGCCTACATACACCCAAACAAGAGGAATTTGTTAGCCTTTTCAGAAAGAGAGTAGCAGAGAAGAGTATATCTGCTTTGAAGTCTAGTCAGTATTCAGCCTATTTCTTTAAAAATACCCTCTTGATGGTCAAAGATACCCCAGAGACCTCCATTTGAAACTGGGAGCACCTAAAACCAATTACCAAACAAGATTTGCTCTCGGGTCTCATGCAAGCCTTGCATGGATGATTTTTTAGAAATCATGGATGAAGTTTCCATTTAAGGATCCAGCACAGTTATGACCCCACTATATCATTATGGTGAACTAAGAGAACACTCAAGTTAAACTAGGTATAGTAAATAAAAGTATGGTAATAGAAATTATAATATTCCTATAATTACAGTTTGATAGTCTTGACAACAGTTTACAAAATACATTTATGTCTACTGTCTTCGTTGATGCTCAAAGAAACCCCCTAAGGACACAGAGGATACATACACACGTGCACGCGTTCCTATTCGCCCCAGTTTTATAGATGTGGGAAAGCTAAGGTTAAAGAGCAAAAGAGCTTGCCCAGCCTATGTGTGGCTGAGCATTAAATTCTACCAAAGCTTCTACTTCAGGCTCCATGCCCTTTACTCCAGATATTTTCTTCCCATGCCTTCACTCCACAATCACTACTATTGCCAAAGAATTCTGATGGCAATGATCTGTAATCCAGAGGACCAGGAGTTGAAAAGCAGCCTTAGAGCTTCTACAGAATCAATTCAGAAATAGACAAAAGAATGGAAAGATTGTGGAGTGGGGGACAAACAAACAGGAAAGGGTTAGAGATGAACCGATGCACAATGGATGGAGTCACTAAGAGGGAAATTTTTTTCTTTTTCCTTCACATCCTCCCCTTTCATGACCACCTATCCCATAACACAGAACTTCCCCTAAATGACTCCATAACTTTTTCCCCAGTACTAGACTGTTTTGACCAGGTTCATGTGATAGTCTCTTTATACTTTGGCTAAACTCATTGATCACTGTCTTTTTTGATTCTCAGAAGAAAGTTTCCAATTTTTTTCTTAGAACTAACATTTTTTTTTTTTTTTGTGCCAGGGATCGAACTCAGGGCCTTGTGCTTACAAGGCAAGCACTCTAATCACTGAGCTAAATCCCCAGCCCCAAGAACTAACATATTAAATAGCACCAGTCACATTTCTTTTCACTACTTCTTTTGACATGTCTCTTATATGACATAGCCTCTAGATCTTACCTTATTCTGGGCAGACCCATCAAGTCTGTCAGTATCTTACTTCAAATGAGAAACAAAAGGAAATGTATTACCCATAAAATGACATTCAATTCTTCACTCAATAAATCATTCAAAATAAATATGTATACATTCAATCATGAGGGAATGGTCGGGGTAATGGAAACACTCTGTATGAAGCAGAAACAGTTGTAGAAGTAAACAAGATGATGAAAATCAATCACTTAGCAGAGGACATGTAACAGCATTAATCCTGGTACTGTAGATCACTCACTCTATCTGCAGTACTACCTTCAGTTCAGAGCAGTATATTGAGAGCGGCATTAAAAAAAAATCCAAAGAAAAGGAACTGTACTCACAGAACTTCTGTCAGTGATTTGTCCTATTTGTCCTTATCCACCTCTGCCCTGTTCTAATGAGAATATAGGAAGTTTGTCTCCTGAGGATCAGTCCCATTCAATTCCTGGATGTATCATGGACTACATCATTCTAGTACAAAAACATCTAAAAACCCAGTATTGCGCCCATGGGGTCAAGTGTACTAGAATTCAATCTCCCTTTGAAAGAATCTGGGCAAACTCTTTTTGGCTAACTCCATTCCAAAGCGTGTAACAGTCTGTGTAACTGACATTCTATCTGGTTACCTAGGTCCTAGTACTTATCCCATTTCCACCCTAGGACTAGAGCCTGACCTTGAATGTTGACCAAACTGGCAGGGAGTTGACTCCTTCCACTGGTTTTGTTCACTATTTTCATACAAGGTCTGAATTCAGTTTCTGGTATCTCTCAGTTGCTCACTGAGTAAGATTTCCCTATTCAATGACTTAGACACAGACCAAAAATGTACTCCCCAAATGCTCCTACAGCTGAACCCTGCAGCTATACCTCGGAGCAAAGCCTTTGAATATAGTCATGGACTGGATCAAACATGAGTATGTTTCTCACCCTTGGACACAATGATCTGTTTCCCAGGGAAACTTCTCTTAGTTTCCTATTTGCAAAGAGCTTTAGGCAAACAATTTCATGTCTAGAGATGTTCCTTTTAGAGCACTGACAGTGAGGAAGGAAAAGAATTACCAAAAGTAGGCACACAAACTCATAAAGCAAAACAGTCTGTGGATTTAGTGTAGGACAAAACAGCTCTTAACAGACCTTGAGGCTGTTTTAAAATTTCATTCATTCATTCACACACGTATTCACATGCCCGTTCTTGCAGTGCTTTGAATGATATTCGATTTCCTAAAATTTATTTGGTACTGGATATAAAAATATGAATAAGATTTAGTCCTTGCTAAGACTTATTGGTATTTATAGGGCCACATATTTATTAATATGTAAAGGGCCATGAAAATTAATGCCAAAGGTGACAGTGTCATCACTCTGATACTTCAGTAATGGGGACTGAACCCAGAGCCTCACAACTGCTAGGCAAGCATTGTACTGCAGAGGCACATCTCCAGCCCTTTTTATTTTATTTGAAACAGAATCTCAGGCTGGCCTTGAACTCTTGATCCTCTGGCCTCGGCCTCCCAAGTAGCTAGGATTACAGTCATGTGCCACTACACCTTGCCAATGTCATTACCTTGACTTACCAAATAAAACTTTTTACCTTTGGTACATTCTGTTAAAGAAGGGAAATATGCAGTACCCCTCAGTGGATTATACAAAATAATTTCACCCAACAACATCAAATACAATTAACATAAAATATAACATGAGATCTTCATTTCCTTAAGGTACAGCAGTAATACCTTGAGTCTGGTGTTTTTAGGTCTGCATCATACCTTTGGCTCTCAACTCCTCACCTCCAGAATGGGAATATTAACAGTTAACATCTCTTAGTGTTATGGTAAAGGTCAAATGAAATAACGTGTACGAAGTGTTTACATGGTACCTGGAAGGCCCCTATTTATGTTTTGTGTTCCTTCTCAAATATTTTTATGATTTTTTTGTTTAACAAATTTTTTCCATTTTTCAAATAACCTTGGCACCTTCACTTGAGGTTAATACCTAAAGTCAAGTGTAACTGGCCTTGAAAAAGAGACTTTAAGAAATAAAAGCAATAACCAACAAGACAACAGACACATAACCCTAATTTTAAAAAGAAGTAAGTAAAAGTAAGCAGTCACAGAAACTATAATTTGTAAGAATCCTATCAAAACTACAAAAGAAGTTATAGCATATGAAACTTCCCAGGTTGAAACTAAACCAAATACAAAATGCATTAATAAAATGACACTATTCCATCCAATGCTATCTTTCAAAATATATTTGTGCTCTGTATTAAATTATGGATACACACTTAAAGCAAGAATGTGACAGGAGGAAATGGTCCAAAGTTTTCAGAAAATGTTAGCCAAGCATAGTTTGGCAAAAGTAAGCTCTAGGTACCTCTTTGGGCTGGGGAATGGCAGATATGGAGTCATGACAACATCATTTCAGATATCCAAGGGACTAGCTCTTATGGAAGGGGATTTACATATGGGAAAAGATCCCTGTAGTCCAAAGGGAGGACAAGTACTAATGACAGAAGGAAGATGGAAGGAAAGAGAAAAAGTTTTATTTCAACTTGAAAAAAGATGGAGCTGTCTAACATAGTGAGAGAATTTGTGGGAGGGGATCTTAGAAGAGATTTTAAGAATTCAGTAGAGAATCCAACTAGATCAAGAAGATGCAGGATGGACTGGCTGACCCATTATTGTTTGGACATTCATGGTAAGAAAAGTAAAACAATGGTATACTGTTCAGGATCCATTAACTATAAAATAATGACAACAACAACAATAATAATATCAATCTAACAGAATTGAGTGAAGATTAAATGAGGAAATATGTGAAAAAGCCTTCAACCTTGAAGACAGAAATCAAAGAAAACAAAACAAACACATACTTAAAAACAGAGGAAACAAAAAAGAAAATGTCAATTACTATTCCCAGAGATGAGAAAATACTGCATGTGTAAGCCCAAAAGAGGGTAGTTTTGTTTGAAGAATTCATCAGAAGATAAAAACAAGCTTTTAGCAATTTAAACTATAATAACAAAAATAAGAAATTTTAACAAAAAAATTGAAAGATAAAGTTGAGGAAATATCCTACAAAGTAGACTCAAATGTCAAAGAGTAGGGCAAGAAAACAATATAAAACAAAACAATTTTTTTTTAAATTTACTACAACATCTGATGAATAGGCCTCCCAGAAACAGAAAACAGAGAAAACTGTTAGGAAATTACCAAAGAAACCATATGAGAAAATTTTCCAGAACTGAAAGATTTGAGTTTTTGGATGAGATGGGCCAAATGCCCACACAATAGATGAAAATAAACACATACCAAAATAAATCATCATAAAATTTTAGTACAAAAGGGATTAAGAAAGTATGTTAAATTCTTCCTGGAAACAGAGGGTAGGGTGGAAGCAACATTTGACAAAAATACTTGGGAATAAGAACAGTATCAAACTTTGAAATTCTAAAAGCAGCAAAGGCCTCACCACTTTCCTCTACTGTACCTTTTTCAGGAAGTTGCTGAAGGATGTACTCCACCCAAATGAGGCTGTGAACCTGAAAAGAGGAAGAGCTGAGTACAACGTGACAACAACACAGAAGAGACGCCAAGGGACGCCCGTGACGAGGGGAGAGCAATCCACTGTGACCAGAGCAAGGAGAAAGATTCAGAAGGGAGGTTTAAAAAAGAACAGACAAGAGAAGAAGAGGAAAAAGTAATTAAAAAAAGAACAATAAAAATACCGGTTAGGGAATTAGATACTGTAGAAATTAAGTTGAATTTGGATTAGGGTTTGGAAAAAGGAGCTAGTGATATAAACAAAACCAGGCAGATAAAGAAATGAGGACTTGTTAATGGCAGTAAAAATAAAAAGCCACGTGGAAAGGAAATCTAAAGTGCAAACCACACTGACCTAGACATGCTGATATGTACAGCGAATAATGATTTAATCCGTAATTGTGATATCACTATATAAGGAAAGTTCATGTAGCTAGCAACCGTGGGGGAATAAAAAAGGAGCCAAAGACTCAGCAATCACAATATAAAAACAAGATATCTAAATTAGAAGTATAAGCATAAATACTAGAAGAAATTTTTAAAAGTTAGAAGTAGATACCCTGAACAGTAGGACTTGTTGTGGATGGAGAGAAAAGAGAAAATAGTGGGACAGGTGACTGCAGTTCTTTGTTATGAAACGTAAAACTTAACTTTATATATATGCATTGCCTTGATAAAAATTGATATTGATTTTTAAAAAGAAAAAAAAATCCCACAATTCTATCAAAGTAAAAAAAATCCAAGATCTGGGTAGTTGCCAAGGTCCATTCTGCCTTGAGACTTTTATTGGGTTTCTTTAGGTCCTCTACTGGAGCTGTTCTGTGCCAGGAAACTTCTTTTTCAAGTCAGACAAAGGATACTTGTTGCCGGTCTTATTATGTTGATGTTCTAGGAGTTTAAAACTTTCCAGTTTAGGGGGCTTAGGGATGTATCTCAGTGGCAATGTGTTTGCCTTACCTGTACAAGGCCCTGAATTCGATCCCTAGCATCACACACACACACACACACACACACACACACACACACACACACGGAGTCTCCAGTTTGTCAACACATTTTTTTTTTTAAATCCAAGTTTATTTCCTCAGTTTGGTTTCATGTTGCTTCTATTTCCTTTTCTTAATTCAAATTCAGATCTACCTCTCTCTCTCCCTCTCTCTCTCTTTCTCTCTCTCTCTCTCACCTGAGTTACATGTATCTCATTTCTTGATATAGTGTTCTCTTACAGCAGTATTCTCCTACAATGTTCTGAGAACCCCAGCTCTCAGAAAGAAAGAAGATTTCTAATTTTGTAGTTTGTGGAAAATTAACACACAGATTTTACTTGAAAATGAAAAAATAAGGCTCACAGGTAGTTTTTTATACTTCTCATGTTCTTTCTAAACTCAATTTTTTATTAGTTACTTTCCACTTAACTTTAAATGCTAGATTTTTCTAGATGGCATTGTGTTTTATGACTACAAAAATGATTTTATATGCTTATTAAAAATTCGGAAAATACAGAAAAATTTGAAAAAGGAAAATACAAGCTATTCTTTCATTTATATGAAATATATGTTTCTAGTGTTCCTCCTATACATATTTAATGTCTAAGTTAATTAAATTTTTTAATAAAGTGAATCTGCTTTATAACATGGGTTTTTAGGATTTTGTTTGTTTATTTGGTTTTATTTTGCTTTGTTTTTGGTTTTCAGAGACAGGTTCTCACTATGTAGTCCAGGCTGGTCTCGAACTCACGGCGATACTCCTGCCTCAGCCTCCCAAGTGCAGGGATTACAGGCATGGAGCACCATGCCCGGAAACATGGGTTTTTTTTTCTAACAATATTCTTTCTCTTATCCTTGCAAATTCTTTCACATCATCATTTTATTATTGTTTTACATATGACTACACATTCAATTATTTCACATTTTTCATTATTACAAATAATGCTCTAATAAATACCTTTGTTTGTACATCTAGTCATACTTCCAGGATAGCTTACCTAGGATAAGTTTTCACAGTAGATATGTTAAATCAGGAAATGCACATTTTTAAACCCTTAAATAATTATAGCCAAACAGTCAACCAGAAAAGTTTACCTATCATGTTTTGGCAAACAGTTCGAAATATCGATATTCTCATATCTTCAACTACACCAGTCAGTTAAAAGAAAATAAACTTTGCCTGTTGGTATGGTGTTATGGTTTAGATCTAGAATGTTCCGCAAGTGGCTCATGTGTTCACAGGTGGGGATTTCAGAAGGTGGTTGGACCATAATGGTGCTATAGCTGACTTGCTGTTAGGAGATAGGGCCTGGGTGGACATGGGTCACTGAAGTGTGTCTTGGAAGGGTTTATCTTCCTTCTAGGCCCCTCCCTTTGCTCTCTGCTTCCTGGCCACCATGATGTGAGCAGTCTTCCTCTGCCAGACCTTTATACTATGCTGTTTCTTCCTTGGAGACAAAAGATCATGGACTGAAAACATGAGCCAAAATAAACTTCCTTTAAGTTGTGAGCATCAGGTACTTTGTTCCAGCAATAAGGAAAGTGACTAAGAAATATGAGAAAAATAGTACCTCATTGTTTTACTTTGGTTTGTTTGTCTGTTTACCAGTGAGATTCAGAATTTTCTCACATTGTTTAGCCACTGATACTTCCTCACCTACAAGGCATCTGCTGAGCTCTGACACAAGTCATGTTTACTGCCTGCCCACAGTAAATGCATACAGGAAAACCACCTGCCTACAGGTTTGCACACAGGAAAACAGAGTCTGAGTTCTAATCCAATTTGGCCAACAGATGATAAATACAACAATCAATATACAGTTTCTGTTGGTGCTCTTATTTGAAATGAGTTTCTTCTTTCTTTGCATTAGTGGTCTGAGTCTCGTCCCCTTCCTTTACCTTGTCAGTCATTAGAAACATCTTCAAGTAATATGGATATAACATGTGAGAAATTTTGGGAATAAATTTTTGGAACAGGTAATAAGGTGGAAAAATATGAAAGGTTCAAAACAAATTTAGCTGTTTAAATGCCTCTGGAACATTACCATATAAAAACTTAGCAGGTAGAGTGGGGCCTGCTGATATCACTGAGAAGTTAGGAAGCAACTCAGTAATTAACTTCTGTATTTTGACTTAATAATTGATCTTTTGCTCTGGGATGCAATAAGAAGGGGCTGTCAGCATTGCCTTGAATGTTCATGCAGTTTGCATACTGTACAACCCCAGTGGGTACTATTTACATCCTGGACCTTCTAGGTATACCTGGAGTCACATCATGCAAAATATATCAATTTTATTTTGCAGCCTTGATTGGGTGCTTGGAAGTCATAGAAAGCATTTCCAGAATCTATCTCAGGGATATAGTGGGATATTTTCTATAGCATGTCCTTGACATTAAGGATAATTTACATATCCTAGCATGAACCATAAGAAATTGCCAATATGTAACAGTTTTTTACTTACATAATTGTCTATTTCAAATGGTTCAACCCAACAAATATTTTTGTAAAATAGGGGAAGGTATTGAAGGTTAAGAATTGGCCAAACTGCCATTGTGTTTTAAAGTTTCTTCAGTACTAGAACGGCCATCAGTACAATCTGCTGTAATATGTAAGCCTTGGTGTCTATTTGCCAACGTGGTTGAATGGCTTGTGCAGTCAGAGTAAACCAAAACTGGTGTAAGATGGGGATGAAGATGTCCTTCAATCAATAGAGTCCACTGAAAGATGGTCTTCCTAGAAACATTACAGTGAAGTAAAATTTAGACGAGAAAACATACAACTCATCCAGTAAGGTTAAAACAAAATCAAGGAAATCCTAGAAATCTTCCAGGTATACGATGGAATATGCAATGGATGGTATGGTTCTTAACTAAGGGGGAAACATTTGTAACCCTAATGAAAAAATGTATCTAAGAGGCCCCATCTACTTTCATGGAAAAAGTCATCTCAAGGTGGGGATGTAGCTCAGTGGCAGAGCACTCATCTAGCAAGAATGAGGCCCTTGGTTTAATCCCCAGTACCACCAAAAAAAGAAAAAAAAAGGCATATCTAACTGTAACCGTAAGACCATCCTGGTGCAAAAGCCGACAGCTTTTCTTTCACAGATTCACAGCTAATGTTTGTAATCTGGTGGTCTGTTAGTAACAGGGAGCTACATGCCTTTCCATAAATGTTTCCATTTCTAAAAGATTTTATATATAGCTGATGGTACTGGCACAAATAGCATATGCAGGACAAAAACAGCCTATATCTAGTTGAAGTAAACATTTGTTATTATTGTCTGCCAAGAGTCCACTTCCCCTTCTTCAGGCACCAGTACTTCCGTTTCCTTTGAGGAAATGTGCCTCCCTCCCTGTCAACCATGTTCTTCAGATGTCACTGACTCTTCCTGAGGTCAGGGACGGGAGGTGGGAAAGAGGGGAAGGGAGAGCAATGGACAAACTGCATGGAGAATTTTGCCCCACCACTCCAGCAAAAGTATCTTATTAAGGTCACTATACTCACTCCCTTGATGATCTCATCCAGTCTGCATTTAAATACAGTCTGTGAGTTTAAACACCACCAGATAAGCCAAATTTATGTTTCCCTTGACCCTTCTATCTAAACTGTACACCTCATGAAGTCAAAGATTTGTATTTTTTTCCTGCTGTATATTCAGTGCCTAGAATAGTGTTTTGTACATATTCTTGGCTCAATAAGTACATGTTAAATGAATGAATGAATGTCCATTTTCCTTCTGCTGCCTCTTACCCTTCAGACATGATCAAAGCCACTCTTCCTTTGAGCCAGCCAACTTCCCTCTACCATCTCATGTCTTACTTTAAGCTCTATATTTATACTTTCTTAACTCTTGTTCTTTAATCCCTTAAAATGGCCAAGAATTCTACTAAATTCATTCTCACCAACGACACTTACAAGCTTCAAATTCCCAACCAAATCACCATACACCTTCCACTGTAAAATTCCCCACTAGGATTTTATTTGTTTGTTGTTAAAAGAAAAGGGATTGTGGGCAGGGACTACAAAATGCATCCCAATTCCCAAAGTCATTAAGCTGCCAGAGAGCAGGAGATACGCTACAAAAAGCACAACACCTATTCTTATTCTCCTTTTTGCCTTTTCTGCAGCTTTGGCACTTTGGGTCTGAAAACACACTCTTCCTATAGTAACCAAGTTCAGACTCTCACACTGTCTTTCTTCTACCTTTATAGGCACTCCTTCTGAGTCTCTTCCTACCCCTTTATTAATATTTGTGTTTCCCTGGATCCCATTTTTTATTGTTCTACTTTCTTCTATTTATTTTCTTATATTTGAATTCTCTACAATTTCAAGGTGATTTTCTTCATGCCTATATCCTCAACCACCTACTGCATTCTCCAATTCCAACTCCCATTATCCTTGATTTTGGCTAGGCCTGTCCAATCTTTAGATCTAAATTTCCAGAAAGTAACAGAATATCTCTGCTTTGCATGATGTCTTATAAACATCTCAAATTTAGCATGTCCCAAGTTTGTTCTCTCTCCCCTCCTCTGCCAAACCTATTTTCCCTGCCCACCCTCCATTCTCAGCCTTGTTCATAAATATTGATTGACCTAGTCATCCAAGTCAAAACTTGGGATAGCTCTCCTCTTCTCTCCCAATAAACAAGCTAGTCCTCTACCTCAGACTCTACCTCAGAAATGCTGTCTAAAGTGAGACCTTCCCACCCATTCCCTTCGATGCCCTGGTAGGTCCCGTCATCTTTCTCCTACTGCAGTAATATGGAAACACAATACAACCACCACTGCTCACTAAATGGTTCACTCATTCCTTCAGTAATCCGCGAGTGATCTTGCAGAACCAATTCTATGACCGCTGAATATGCCAGTAGTGTAAGTAAAAATACTCTACCATACTTTCTCACGTTCTCATGAAAATCCACTTCTCTACTCAAAAAGAAATATTTACCCCGAAATAAAACAACAGTACATTAGGACTAAGGAATTTCAGAATGGCCAACGTCTCCTCTTCTGAGACAAAGCAGCATGCCCAGGGGCAAGTAAACTGATGCCTTAGTTGGCTTCTGACATTCCCAAACTCGGGAACAATCGAAGCAGCAGAGTGTGACAGGAGGGCATGGGAAACTGGGAAACCCCAGGTTTGTGGTTTTGTTTTGTTTGTTTGTGTCTGTGTGAACTGGCAGCTGTGTGTCTATCATGAGTATAAAGAGAACTCAGAACTAATCTCCAACAAAGGCATTACTAAGCAGTGGAGCAAGAGCTGGTTTCCTGCTTCAACGGAGATTGGCTCCCAGTGGGAAAGAGCAAAAGCAAGAAAATTGGTGCAGAGAAGGGTCCTTCATGAATGCCCTTACACCTCTGACTACATTCTAATATCTCTAGCCCCTTTTTCCTCCAAAGCCATCTCTAATATTTGACCTGGATGAACCTCTCCTTGGTAGTTCCTTAAAATCTTTTTAGAACAAGGTGGAAAACATATATATTCATTTGTACACACATTGTATAAAAGGAATCTCTTTTCTTTCAATAAATCCTTAGATTTAAAAATATCACAAAAGTAGAAAAAATAGGGGAAAGGGTTACCTCCAAAATAGATATGATGCAGAAAAGACAGGGAAATCTTTCTTTTTTTAACTAGATACAAGAAGGTCTTGCTAGGACAAGAGAACTAAGATAAGAGATTTCATGAAAGCCAAGAACATTGTAGCTGAATGAAAGTTTATACTGGAAATAGTTAAGGAAAACTGAATCAGTGATGTAGAGGAAAGTAATCTCAAAACTCAATGAAAAATAAGTGAAGGAAAGGAAAGGAAGAAATATGGAAGAAAGAATATGAAATTGAGGGATGAGAGATCCAAATAATAATTCCTGGAAAAAAAACCCAAATAAATAAACCAGGAATTGAACAAAGTTATGACAAGAGAAATCATCCTTTCTTGTAAAGAAATCTTCAATTTTGAAATCAAGGAAGCTTACCATATTTCAGGCAAAATCTACGATGGGAAGTCTATTAATCAGTTAGCTTACTGTGAAAATTATACATTTGAGGAATAGTGAACAAAAATCATTCCAGCTGAAAAACAATTGTCTTTGACTTCTTTACAGCATCTAATTTCCTAAGACAACAGAGGAATATGTCCAGTGATTTAATGGAGAAAATTTTCCATATTTAATGAGCTGTCATTCTTCTACCACACACTGATACCCTTTCTGAGAAGTTACTTTGTTATTCTTATAGATCATTATGCTATAGATCATTATGAAAGGAGCCAAGACTAAGAATTCCTTTTTTCATATATATGATTTAAAATTTCTTCAATTTTGTGAATTATCTTTTTATTTTCTTAATGGTGTTATTTGTAGCACAAACTTTCGCATTTTGATAATGTCCGACCTATGTATTCTTTGGTTCCTTATGTTTTTGGTGCCATATCTAAGAAACCACTGCCTAATCAAAGTCAAGAAATCATTTGCGACTATGTTTTCTTCAGATTCTTGTAATTTTATCCCTAAATTTGGAATGGGGGGGTTGTTTGGTTTTTCTTTGTTTGGTCAGCTAGTTTTTGTGAAACAGGGTCTCACTATGTAGTTCAGGCTAGCCTTGAGCTTGCAGCAATCCTACTGCCTCAGCCTCTTGAGTTCTGGGAATTACAGGTATGCACCACCACACCTGACATATTGGTACATTTAGGTTTTTTATCCATTTTGAGTTAATTTTGTATGTGATTGTGTTGGACTTATTATTGTGGTCAGCTTGCAGTAGAATGCCCAGCTGAACTGAGTTGGTGTGGTTCTGGGCATAGAGGATCCAGCTAAGGATGGTAGCTGATACAACATAAAGGAGAACTGGAGCAGAAGATAGCTGCGAGTTGTTTCCCAGGAGAAGCTCTGCTGCAGCCGGTTCTCCTGAAGGGTACTTGGCTGTTCTCATTGAAGAAGGAGCTTGGGGCCTTGCTGTCTTGAGGATGGCTGTTGTTGCTTCAGGGGAGCTCTGGTCGTCATCTCCGCTATGAGCATTGTATCCTGGTTCCAGTAAAGATTTCTTCAGACCTCATCTGCAGACAGGGATGTACATGGGACAGTACTGTGGTCTCCCAGCCCTTAATTGGTTCTTTTGGGTCTCCAGTGCATAGACAGACATTTGGCACTCTTCCTGCATTTGGCTTGTGGGTGAATGTTGTAACTTATAAATGTCCTCTATTAAATCTGCTCTCTTACAAACCATCGACTCTAGAAAGGTAACTAATACAGGAATCAAAATTTTTCTTTTTCTTTTCTTTCCTTTCCTTTTTTCGTATATGAATATCTAGTTGTTGCAGCAACATTTGTTGAAAAGACTTATTTTCCTCAATGGATTGTCTTGGCACCCTTCTTAAAAAGCAGTTGACTGGAAATATGAAGGTCTATTTCTGAATGCTCTGTTCTATTCCATTGATCTGTACATCTGTCTCAGTTCCACACTGTCTTGATTACCACCGTTTTGCAGTAAGCTTTGAAATCAGGAAGTATGGATCCCCTAATTTTGTTTTTCTCTTTTTGACTCTTATGATGCCCTTAAATTGTGTACAATTCTATGAATATACTAACACCTATTAAATTATAGACTTTAAATGGGTGGATTTTATGGTATGTAAACTATATCACTAAATAATAATAAGATCAATAACTATGAATTTGAATCTCAATTCCAATACTTAACTAAAGAGACATTAGTTAAATTACTTAACTACTCTCATTCCTCAGATTCCCATATATAAAACAAGGACAACAAATGATACCATTCTCCTAGGGTTGTTTCAAACCTGAATTAACATCTGTATGATGGTTAAGTTTAATTATGTCAATTGAATTGGCTTGGGAGCCACCCAGGGGAACGGTGGAGCACGCTTCTATTTGTGTCTGGGTGGATAGAGGCACAATCTCAGGTGCTATATCTGGTCTCTCATTTCTTTTTCTCTGGCACTATTTTCCTGCTCTGCTTCTTGACCAACATGAACTAAGCAGCTTTGCTCTACTACAACCTTCCAGCATGATGTTTCCACTTTAAAACCAGCCAATCATGGACCGAATTCCCTAAACTGTGAGTCAAATTAAACCACTCCTTTAAGTTGTGGGTGTTGGGTGTTGTGTTCCAGTGATAGGAAAGCTAATATAGAAAACTGGTATCAAAAGTAGGGTCATTGCTGTGACTGTACCTGGCCACGTGGTTTAAAAGCTTTGAAACTGGTTTGCAGGAAGAGTTTGGAAAGATTTGGAGAGGTGAAATAGAGAAGACTTAGAATGCTGCAAGTAGAACTTGATGGGTAATTGTTTGGAGTTCAGATCGGAACCCTGATGTGAATGCAGCAGTAAAGGCCAGGCTCAGAAGGTTTCAGTTGAGAATAGGGCTCCACTGGTAATTGGTCACATATGTTACACTCTGTCAAAGTCCATATTTTGCCCATGTCCTGTGTGAGACTGAAATTAGGGGTGGTGGACTAATTAATCTGGAAAGGAAAATTTGAATGCACCTCCAAATTAAGAGGTGGCATGGGTACTGCTGGCTGTGTTTAGCTGGGTTTATAATGAGAACTGGGGGCAAAAAGCAGAGCAGAAAAAATTTGAAAAGCTTAAATTTGGTCCAGAAGGAACCATGTGTAAAGCTGGGGCCAAAGGAGATATGGTTGCTGAAAAGATTAGTACCATTAAAAAGGAACCAAATACTTTGTACAGGGGCAAGGAGAAAAACGCCTTGAGAGCATCTCAGGAGTCAGCAAGACCATATCCATTGAAGGCTCAACGATGCAAAAGTTTAAATCTTTCATTTGAGAAGACAGCGCCCTGGACCCCTGGTTGAGACGGGCTGCCTAGGGAATTGGTTCGCTGAGATTCATTTCACCATGTTCAGCCATCCAGGCACTCAGAAGCTATTGCTGCCATGGTCCAAGGAGGCCTGGCTACTTCCCATGGTGGTAGCAGACCTTGGTGTCTTCCATATGATGCTGATTTTACTAACACGCAGAATGCAAGAGTTGTGGGGTCAGGGAGGCTCCCACCCAGATTCCAAAGGAAGGTCTGGGAAAGCCATGCAATGAGCCCCTGAGAGGGTAATGTGTGAAGCTGTAGGAATGAAGCCAAAAGTTCGGTGGAGACTCCAGAATGTTGGAAATGCCAGGAGCATGGAATATCTGCTGAGGAAAACTGCAGACTGTGAGCACAGCCAGCCTAAGAGTGAGGCCATATGAGCTGTCAACCCACAGGACCATAGGGATGGGACTGCTCAACCCTTCTAGAACTCACATATCACAGCCATGTTTTCTGGATGCCAGATATAAAAAAGCTCAGGACTTAATATGTGCCCTGCTGAATTTGAGTCTTATTTTGGTCCAATTCTTCTGTATACCCTTATTCCTCCATTTTGGAATGGAAATGTTTACCCTGTACCATGGGATTATACTTTGGGATTATGGGATTATGTAATTTGTGTTTGATTTTTTTACAGAGGTTCACAACTAAGAGTTTGCCTCAAGTCTCAGAAGAGATTGACCTGGGCTTCTGAAAAATATTGGAATTGTTGAAACTTTGGTGGAGGGATTACCACATTTTCAATTGTATGCAAGACATCTGCATCATGTTAGGAGGCGTTACTAATTTATGTTTATTTGGAGAGTAAGTATAGTTTAAGGAGTTTCGTTTAGGTGTCAAGTTGACAAGGAGTATGATGTGATTGTTAAGCTTGATTGTATCAATTAATTGGTTTCGGAGTCACCCAGAGAACCGGTAGAGTACATGTCTGGGTGTGTTTGAGTGGGTCATGGAGGTGGACTTGGGTATTACATCTGGTCTCTCACCCCTTCCTCTCTGGCACTGTTCTCCTGCTCTGCTTCTGAACCATAAATCATAAACCTTTCCTCCTCTAAATTGTAGTATTAGATATTGTGTCTCAATGATGCAAAAGCTGACTAAAACAATCTGAAGGTGATTAGAATGGTGTGGGGCCTAATGCATACTACAAAGCAGCATGTTAACAAATTAAAGGCATCACCATTTCCATTTGTTAATCATTTACTCTATTAGTGTCCAGTGGCTTCTATAACAAAGAGCCATAACCCGGTGGCTTAGAACAATACACACTTAATTTCTTACAACTCTAGAAGTTGAAACCCAAAATCAATTTCACCGGACTGAAATCAAGGTGTCAGTAGGGCTTTTTTTTTAGCTCCTAGAGCTCCTTGATTTGTGGTCCCTTCCTTTATCTTCAAAGACAGCAGGAAAACATCTTGCTTCAGTGGTCACACTGCCTTCTTCCTCCTTCTCCATAAAGTCTCCCATTCCCTCTCTCTTCCAGGGACACTTGTGACTGGATAACGCATGATACTCTCCTATCTCAAGATCTCTAATTTAATCATATTTACAAAGATCCTTTTCCACAGAAAGTACCATTCACAGGTTCTAGCTGGACATGGCTATTTCTGCACCTTACTACAACTACTATTTTGGTAAGCAAATGAGAGAGAGAAAGAGAAAGAGAGAGAGAGAGAATCTACAAAAAAGGTCTTATGATTATTTCTAAGTACACCAAAATAAAGCAAGAAAAACAAATGGTATCAACATTTTATACAGTTTAAATTAACAGATATGAGTACTGACCTGTTAGTTTTCTATCTACCCATTCTTGCTCCTTATAAATTTTGGAGTTCTCCCTTCTCTGACTTTTCAGTATAATATCTAAAAAATGATTTTGCTAATGATATCTCTCTTCAGATGTATTTCTGTATACGAGTCTTAGCAATACCATTGTGATTTTATGGGTCAGAGATTTTGGCTCCCATTTTGGCTCCTAAATCCTGCCAATCAGCCCACTTCCTGGTTTTGGTTTGGAATTTATCATGGTTATTTGAGAGGGAAAGGCTTAATAATTATAAGAAAATCTCAGAAACTATAAAGCTATATTTTTCTACCATTATGAAATAAAATGAAAAAATAATAATGGTCTAAACAAAAATAAAAATCATTTAGAACTTTAACAATTATTTTTATGTGTTAAAGAGGGAGTAAAAATGTAATATCAAACTACACAACTGCACATAAAAATATGCTGGATCCACTCATAGTTATAATTCTTTTTGTATAAACACTAACACCAGATTCAGAAAAACTACTGCAAACATGGCCCAAAAAAGTTGAATGTTATATAATAACACACTCACATAAATTAATTTTAGGCATAGGATATAAACAATATGCAAAAGATGGAACATATGAGGACAACATCAAATTTATACTAATTAAAGAAATACAAACTAAAATGATATAAATTGATATGATTTTTTTAGAAGATCTCCAAAGCTGTCAAGGATGTGGCAAAACATGAACTGCTGTGGAACATGAAGGGTCCACTCTTTGGGACTGCAACTTGGCAACAGTGATCAAGAACTTTAAAAAATATTTACGAGTTCCAAACAAATAATTCTTCCTCTAGGATTATTTGTCCTCACAGTGCACTCCTACATTTGGAAAAAATTCCTGCACAAAGATATTTAGTAGAAATCAAAAAATCCTAAGTGTTCAAGAACGGGGGAATTATTAAATAAAATATGTACCAATAAAAATTATGCCAACAAAGACTGTGCTATAAAATGGTAAAAAACTTGTGACTCACTACTACTCTAAAGTAAGGCTTTAAAACTACATATACCTAATGATCATGGTGTCATCTCATAATTCTTCAAGATCCTACTCAACTAAGTGCTAAATGAGAGAAATAACCCAGGCACAGTAAAAAGGGGCTTCAAAGAAATACATCAAAATATAACGAAAGATGATTTTTCTTCTCTTCTCTAATCTATATTATCATATATTCTTTAATGGACATGTGTATTACTTACATCTTCATGGATATAAAGGAATTGTTCACATTCTTCCTATGAACCAAAAGCAAACAACTCTAGTTTTTCCAAATGAAATGTATTTCTTGAGTATGGACTATAAAAATAATCCCTTAAATCCTTTCACATATCTTTATACCTTTTCCTGTATCATACTTCGAATGATTGCTCATTGATTTGGTTTTGAACGTCATCACTTATTAGTTACTACCTTTTATTTCAAGCATTATGTTTTATCATCTCCTTTTATAAAGCATTTTTGTAAACATCAAAAATCTCTCACACAATAAACATAAAATTAAATGTTAGAAAAGGAAATGCTACTTTATGCCCGGCATGTACTGTCATTGTTCCAGTGTATCTGAAGTCAGTCTGACAGTTTAGCACAAAAACTGCAAATCGCATACCTATAAGACAACCTCTTCCAACAACTTGTTTTCTCTTCATAATCTCCTCAATTTTCCAAATCTAAAAAATGCCAGCAGTCCTTTTTACATCCATGTTCCTAACCTGGTACCAAGGGTTATTCTTACTTCACTTCCACAAAGTACAGGCAATGCCCAGGCACCCCGCTCCCTGTCTGCGAGCCCTAAGCCCTGTGAGCCCCAGTTCCCTGGTACTCCAACGCCCTGCCCGGGGTGCTGGGGCAGCAACATATTCTGCTGCCGTATTTCTCTCATGAAGGCAGAGAATAAGAGAAATTTAGGGAACCTCAGAGCCATGGAGAAAATGTGGAAATATTTAGGAAATTCATCATAAGGCCACTGTGTTTTACAATAGATTGTGTGCTAATGATTCAGAGTTGTTTCAAGGATATGGCATATTAGGGGCCTCAAGTTCCTGTGTGCTGAATGAACAACAAATCAGACTTCCTAATACCCTGCAGTGACATAGCTGGTCAGTGACTCAAAGTGACAGATCCATGAAGGTTGGGGGAAGGGAAATACTTAAGTCAACCGGTACCAAAACAAGACCTGCAAGTAAAGCACGAAATGACTCTATTGTTAATCCAAGTGCAGCATGTAGGAGGCCAGCATTATCCTGACCTGTTAGAAATGCAAAATCTCAGCCCTATCCCACAGTTTTGTGAATCAGAATCTGCATTTTTAAGAAGCTCTCCAATGATGCACATGTTAAAATTTGAGAAACATTGCCTCAGAAACACACACACACACATACACACACACACACACACATACAATTACCAAGACAAACCTAATGCTTCTACTCCTCTGCACTTCCATCAAACCATCAAAAATGTTTGATGATTCTTCACTACTGGGGCTGCCCTTGATTTTGGCCCCCCTCCAAAACGTTTCAAAGAACAAACTCTGTGTGATTTTCTCCAGGTCTCTTCTTCACTCTGTACAGGCTGAGCCTAGCACATCCTAACAATAGCATGTGGATTAAACAGTACTGCCGTTGGGCATCACTCTTGGTTACAGAGAGTGAAAAAGCAACCAAAAAAGACAACGCAAGGGAGAAAACACTCTGAAAATGTGGTTTAGCAATACCAATCACAATTATTTCTGAAAACTATTTGCTACATATTCTTTATTACCATGCAAGAAAATCATGACTAAGAAAATAATGTACAGTTGATTACTTTGTAAAGGTATATTTGATTACATAACTGGTACTCTCAAACTCATGGTCAAGGCTAAACTCTGGACTTCTGCCTTCAAATCTCCAGGATGACATGTAAATATGTTACCTGTCAGAACTTGGAAAGGGAAAGGACATTTTTAGTCTTAAATCTATACTGCAATTTTCATAAAAGAAAGAAAAGTTCTTTAAGCATCGCTGGAGTGGGGAAGAAGCTTGTTGTGGGCACCAAATAACACTCATCTTTCTAGGGTCAAGTCCCATGCCCTGAGAAGTTTTCCCAGAAGTCATCACTCTCAATTCTAGTTCTCAAGACACTTTCTTTAGACTTCTTTTATGACTCTCAGGGAACTTATTTGTTGGGACCCAGGCTTTATACACACAGGTTAAACTTCTGATTTGTCCATTACTACTTATGTGACTTTGGCTAACTGACCTCCTTCCACATTGTAAAATGCAGAAACTAGTATCATGGAGTTTTTGTGAAGATTATATAAGACCACACAAATAAAACATTACAGTGTCTGGCACATAATAATCAATGTTAGTGGGCTGGGGATTTAGCTCAGTGATTAGAGTGCTTGCCTTGTAAGCACAAGGGCCTGAGTTCGATCCCCGGCACCACCAAAAAAAAAAAAAAAAAAAAAAGAAATCAATGTTAGTCACTCTTATTGGCACCTCACAGAGTCTAGCTTTGATTAGAGTTGGTTATGTAGATGTCTCTCCAACCCACTGCATTGTGAGCAAACTGTTTATAGCCCAAGGAGCTGGCACAGACTTATAAATGGTAGACACACAATAATATTTGTCAAATTGGTCTGAAGGTGTGCCAGGAAGCAGAAAGGGAGGGTCCTGGGAACAAACAACACACCTTATGATTTTACTCAGGGTCCACCTTTGCTGTGTTTGTTTTTCTTTCATTACCAGAGCACATTGTCTCAAACAGCAAGGTTGCTACAAAGTGGAGCTGGGGAGACCCTATTTATAGAGCCAGGTGTTCTGTTCAGAGATCACAAAGTTATGCTATGAAGTATCCAAAACCTCCATTTTGGCCCCTAACTGAGAGGGGAATGGAGGCTAACATTCATCCAGAGCTACTGGCCAAACTAGATGCCCTCTTATAGAGTCACATCAGCAATTAAGATCATTCACTTCTCAGGATATGGTGCTATAATCCTGTAATGCCAGCTATCTGGGAGGCTGAGGGAATAGGATAGGAATTCAAGGCCAGCCTAGGCAAATCAGTGAGAGCCTGTCTCAAAAATAAGTTTTCAAAAGGGCTAGGGACATAGCTCAGCATTCCCTGGGTTCAGTCCTCTCTCTCTGGGTGAAAAAAGATCATCCACCTAGAAGGAATACATTTTGTTTTTCAGTATATCCACCTGGCAATATCTTCACAGACTGTAAGAGTTTTATATACCATCAGGGAGGAAACCTTTCTGCAAACTCAAGGGTCCTTTTTATTCTTCTCTTTTTTGCCACACTAGGGGTTGAACCCAGGGTATCACACGTACTAGGCAAGTGCTCTACCAATGAACTACATTCCCAACTGTTCGTTTGCTTTATGATGCAGGGTCTCACTAAGTTGCCCAGGCTGGTGTCAGGCTTATGATCTTCCTGCCTCAGCCTTCTAAGTAGCTGGATTACAAGTGTGTGCCACGATGCCCAGCTCAAAGCTCCATTTTCAAACCAGCCTCCTGACTCTTGAATGAACATTGCTAAAATAATAATAGTTTACTGGGTACTTCCTGAGTGCCCATTAAGGAGCTGACAGTGCTAGTGGCTGGCAAGGACCCCCTGTACTTGCACAAGAACCTAGTATGCACTGCTCTCTCAGGAAGTTCAGCATTATCTCTGAGATGGACACCAACTTTGAGAACCTGCCCTGAGGGCTGGTGAATGTGACCACCAAGCTGATTCACAGTGAGGATGTCAAAAACTTCTTGTGGATCTTGTGAAGTTTGTGGAACTGCCACTCTAGCCACTGGTCACTAAATCAGTATGTGGCTCTTCCTGATTCGGTATTCAGCATTTGCCTACTTCCTGGATGGCTTCTGGCACTAGGCCCTTTAGGACCACTACACAGGAAGCCCCACCGAAGCTGTCTCCGGTGTCTCCATCAGGACTGAGACCTGCCCACACTGACGGTAAAATTGCCACGAGTTCAGAAACTGAAAAACAAACACACAAGACATTGTACATCCAAAGACGAATTAAAAATTTATAATCGAGGAGGAGGAAAGACGATACAGTGAGCAGGAATGTAGATAAGTATGAGGAGTACACTTCAGGCATAAAGGGTGATACATCGTACAGACATTCCCACAGGTCCTGATCTAGGTTCGAAGGGTTGGAGAAGGCTTAAAGGAGAGAGTAATGCTCAAGATGAAGCTTGAAGGAGCAACAGCTAAGATTTATTGTGCATAGTGCACATCAGGTCCATTTTAAGAACCTGGATCAGTTCTTACACAACCCTATGAGGTAAGTATTATCATTCTCTTCATTTTAGAGATAAGGAAACAGAGACGCACAGTAAATGGTGGAGCCAGGATTCAAACTGGAAAAGGCTGACTCCAGAATAAAGGGGAAGAAGAGGGCCAGATAGTCAGTCAAGGCAAATGAAAGTGCCTTGCAATATAGTGTGAGAGACAGGAAAGGAACAGTTCTCTTGGGGAACTGAAAGTGGCCTAGTGAGGACTAGCTGGGGGTGGGGTGGCACACAAGTTCAGAGATGACCAGGCTTGCTCTGCAGGTTAGAAGAGAAACCAGAACAGAGGATTTCTGGTCTGGTTTAGACTTTCAAAATTCATATCACCTAATCCCTCCCAGCCTCAATTTCTCCCTTTTGCAAAAGAGCATAATAGTAATACCTGCTTCTCTAACATAAACAATGGTCATGAACAACAATGAGAAAAATGTCTGTGAACTCGATTGCAAAGTACAAGTTCCTTCATAGTTTTGGGATTTCATCAGTATCGTTTCCCCCATAGCTTCAGGGGATTTGAAAACTCAGAATCCAGTGTCCAAGAGAGCAACAGAATAATGCCCCAGTAGAAACACCCTCAGGCCCTGACTGGGTCTGCCTTGGAAGACCTGCACCACTTCCTGGTAAGTTACACTCTCACTACTTCAACTTTGCCATCTGGAAAATGGGAATAAGAATGATAGCATTTATTTCATAAGGTCAATATGAGGAATAAACAGCACATATAATAAGCTCGGATGGTCCCTAGCACAGAATAAAGACTTATTAAACTTCAACAGCAATATTATGATAGTTAGAAAGAAGTCTGTTGGCTATTCGTTCTGTTCCTCCATGTTCTGCGTGGTAAAAATGTGTGGCGATATTAGCAGTTAGAGACGATGAAGGAGGTTTGTGTTTGTGACAGTGAGCTCTACATTCCCTCACTGTTACAGAGATTATTCCTGGAACCCAAAGACTGGCAAGCCACTGGCTCTCTGTCCTGGCAAAATATGCCCAAAAGAGGTAAAAGACAGAGACTGCACACCACTTGTGCAAACCAAACTGCTCTTGTAGTTTTCAGACAAAATCTAAGTGTACTCGGTCAGATCCGACCTGCTTTTTAAAGACAGAACTCTTCTGTCTTCATTCCCCCTTCCCCACACCCCCGCCCCTCACCTTAATATGCATGCGTCCTCTGCCACACATCTCAATAAACTTTCAGCCTTTTGCAAGACATACTCTGGGATCTTGTTGTGACAGCCTCTTGCCACATTACCTGGCCGATCTAACTCTGATAGAGAAGACTTTGCTAATTTCACAACAGGAAAGTACGCAGGAAATCTGAGAACAAAACAAATCTACACACAGAAACCAGTATCTTCTAGCAAACACGCTGAGGTACAGACCCGACCTGAAGCTAGACGACTGGACTGAAGATGAAGCAGCTGCCTCTTGAACTGCGAGGGACTGCAAAATGGTATTTGCCTCTAAAAAACCAGATCTGCATACAAATCGATTGTGAATATTCACAACCTCCTCCAGCTGGCTCACGATCCACCCTTGACTACAACCCTGAGCTCTGCTTCCTAAAAAGTTCCCGAAGTTCTTTCTCTGCCTCCTCGGAGGGAAGAGGGTGGGAACATTAATTCAAGGCTTTTTGCCTCTTGCTCTTTCAAGTACTTGCTTTTAGTATGAGCTTTTCTCTTTTCCTCTCTCTCTCTCTCTCTCTCTCTCTCCCTCCCTCTCCCCCTCCCTCTCTCCTTAAGGATTCGTATCAAATCCGCTTTAGTCTTACCCTTTGTACTTTCCATGAGTAGCAGCTTTTGTTTTCTTCCTCTTTCCTCGTTTTGTTTTTTTTGTGTTTTGTTTTTACAGCCTCTGCTTGCTGTGATCGGTCACAGTGAGAGAGGTACTCAGGATCAGAGATATAACAGACCAGACCCTTGGGCTTGTGGGAGGGGCCACATTAGCCAGCCCCGTTTTGGAAAGAACCTCAAACCCTATCTTTTTCATTGACTAGAAAGGACAGAGTGGCTGAGGAGTCCAGCAGCTCATCTCCCTAAATTTACTCAAAGGATTCCCGGGCTTCTAAATTTTTCTATTCTTGAAACAGTGTGTATTCGAAACTTTCTCTTCTCTCCCCCCGCTCTTCTACATCTCTCTCCTGCTCTATTACAGAAATTCATTTTTCTCCCTTGAGAAAAATCATACTGACTGCAAGCAAAAGGACAAAAAAGAGAAAAAAGCCATTTATGTATTGCAATTATGAAAGCTATATAATAAGAAACTAGTTTCTTTGATATCCACTGGAAAGTCTATGAGAGACAAGAACAGTTAGTTCTTCCCACCCCATAAAGTCAGTCACTTCTAGTCCCATGATCATGATAAGCAAATCTTTTCAAGGCTCCTTACAGCAGAAGAGCAAGGAAGAAGAAGAAGCGGGTGAGCTGGAGAAGCTGGTATTGGCTGGAAGGCGGTTGGACCACAGAGGAAGTTGCTCCCTGGGAACCCGTCTAGCTTGACAAAAGTTGTCCACCGTTTTCCACCTTTGACTTCCTACCTCCAAAGTCCTAGGAGCGTGGATTGCCACATTCAGACTTTGCAAGATGACCATAATATAAGTTAAGGGGCTAACCAAATTATTTTTAAACTGGGTATGCAACATTATTTTGAAATCAGGTCAAGGGTTAATCCCCAGAGAAGAAGGTAAGTCCTCAAGTCCCAAGGTCACTAGGGCAGCTTCTCTCTCCACAAGACTATTTACAAGCCTTAGCATTTGAGATTTGAAAGAAACCTCAGATATCTAGCCTAACCCCAGGTTACAGAGGAGAATTTAAGCCACCTGCTCCAGTTCACACAGAGAGCAGGGAGCTAGCCTCTCTTATTTGCACTGTGCTCCTCAGCACCGGTACAGTTTCTGCCACAGGGTGGACACTCAGTTAAGTATGCAAAGAATGTCTGAATTAATGAGAAAAGAGCAGCAAAATAGAAGCATACATCTAGTTTCCTATTCCTACAAGTATTTCATGCTTTTTCTGCATTGCCCTTCTAGCATGAGAATTTGTGTCTAAAGCTAGTTATACCTTAAGTCATCTTTCTGTATATAAAACATTACATTTTTAACTATTAAGGATTGCTTTTGAGTCTATATAGAAAAATATTCTCCATTACACTTTCAGTCATATTGTAATAGGTACTAGTGTTTTAGTTGAGGTATCTCTGTTACCTTGCATAGTGTCTGACATCATACTCTAAGGTCATTACATTTTGGATGTTTTACCAAATCTAGAACTATATAACAAAATTTTCTTCATCTTACTAAATGCTACATAGTTACAGGATTTTCCATTTATATTATTAACTATACTAAATGAAAAATCTAATGAATACCTTCTCCAGAGCCAGTTTAGACCTATCTCTAATAATGAATATTAGTTTGATAATTTGTCCTTTTGTAGTAAAATTATTTTTAAGTGATATGATGGGATGTTTGTAAATATCAACAAACTGTGTGAGTTTATGACTGCTTTTGTACTACTGTTTTGGGAGAAAATTTGAGAAAGAGCAGGCCCACAGAATATCCTCTGGACTACAGAATGGATATAGACTATCAAAACTGGAAAGAAAAAAAGAATGTTCAAAGGGGAAATCCAGAGTAAATGAGGGAGTCAGATACCTACCTGAACCTGAGTCAGATACCTACCTGAACCTATCAATGTGAGAGGCCCCCCATTTGGGCACTGTGGTAACATCTCTATTTCAAACAAAATTAAAATTTAACTTAATGCTTATCATATTGTACCTGGACGCTGCCAACTAAAGGTTATTTCAAAAACTGTCTCATTCTCTTTCAATTTCCTTTGATTTCTTTAGGAATAAAATCTGAGAGAGAGAGAGAGAGAGGATAAAAAGTAAAGTGTTTTGGTACCTAACTCTTCAGCTAGGAGAGGTAAAATCTCACTGTAACAACTAGAATGTCAGAAAAATTTGAAGTTCATCTGAGTTGACTATATGGTAATAGAAACATGGTTTTAATGCCCAACTCATATTACATGAACCCTCTGAAACATTCAATGCTTTTCATGGTAACACTTTCTGTGCTACAATTTAATCATATTTTCCAGGATACCCAGGATACCCATTTTCCTGGGTACCATCAAATATTTATGGTTAAGTTTATACTACCTCCCATTCATACAAGAACAACTTCAAAAGAGATGGGGTTTTGTGTATCTGTTTAAAGACCTGAGAATTTGTTTTTGTTTTCGTTTTTGTTTTTTAGGGGTGCAGGGTGTGCTGGGGATCGAACTCAGGCCCTTGCTCTTTCTAGACAAGCACTCTACCACTTGAGCTAAATCCTGAACCCCAAGACCTGAGAATTTGTTAAAAAAAAAATAAACCTTGTTTCTGAACAAAATGTTATCGTCTCTATCAGTTTTGTTTTTTAGTAGAAGTACAAAATAAAAACTGTACTCAAGAGAGAGATAAGGAGTTTTTAGAAAGGGGTAAAGTTATTTATTTTTCTTTTAATGTTGACATGATCTTTTATAAGTTCTTCAAATGTTAGAAATTACACTTTTCCTGCACCTTCAACCTCTCTCACTGTACTTGTTCTTCCCCTAGCATATAAAATGCTCAAATAATTCTAATTCTTACAATTAAATTCAAGTGTTTAATGGGCATAGAGTTTCAGTTTTTCAAGATGCAAAATCCTGGTGAATGATTGTACAAAATTGTGAGTGTACCTAATAATTTTTAACTGTATGGTCGAAAACGATAAATAGGGTAAATTTATGTGTATTTTACCACAGTTTTATAAAATCAAAACCAACAAAATCATTCCATCAGCCCATGCCTCTCTTTTTCTTCACAGCCTATTTAAGATCACGGTCTACACTTTGCCTTCCTTTCATCATCTCCATTCACTCCTCATTCATTCTCTCCTTATTCCATTGCATTTCAGTTTCTCACCCACCACACCAGTGAAACTACTTTCTAAAATCACCAATGGCCTCTAAACCAAAGAGTCATTTTTTGTATTCTACCTCCCTTATTTCTGCACTATTATTGGCCTTGCTTCTTTCTTGAGATTTTTTCTCTCCTTGTTTTCCAGGACACCATCCCCACGTCAGATTTTCCTTCTCCATCTGTATGACTGCTTCTTTCAGGCAACATCTGTGCTGCATAGGGCTTTTACTCCCTAGAACTTCACGTTAGGCTTCTTTCCTTACTTCATTTATTCTGCCTAGTTCATAACTCCTACTCATGCCTGTACCTTCTCATCCAGTCCATTCACCTGAGCTCCAGATACATATTTCCATCTACCTAAGGATAGCAACAGACTATCCCACAAGTAGCTCAAATTCAGCATCCAGACTTACCTTTTTATCTTTATTTCTGAATCTTCTCCCCTCCAGATACCTGATGCATGTTAATGGCACCGGCTCTAACTAGTCACAGAATCTATCAACCTTAGGGCTCTTATAGACTCCTCTCCACTTCCATCTTACTGTTTACCAAATCTTGTTGCTTCTATACTTCACCATCACAAATCCATCTCCTCTTTTCTATTTCCATGACTTCTGCCATAATGCATACTCTCCTCCTCTTTGCCTGGCTGACTGCACTGATCTACTCTAATCTATGTGTCCTAAGGTTTCAAGCCTTTGAATATTCAAATTAACATAACTCATACACCTCGTTGCAAGGAAATCTTCTCTCTGTGAATGGCCCTATAATAGTAAGTCCAAGAATCTCAGAATCTTACTTAATCCAAATGAGTAAGTCACTATAGTCATAACCATAATCTCAACAGCTATTGCTGCTTCAGGGAACAGGATCAGAAAAGAACCAGAAATCTGCACTTGAGGTGTCCAGAATTTGTCTTCTCCTACAGAGTAACCTGAATGGTGAATACAACCCTGCCTCTCAAATCTCTAAAGCCTAAAAATAGCTTCCAAAATAATCATGACAGTTATAGGTCAGACCACTTTGATTTGGCCCTCCAGAATACTCTCCCTGCTTTAACCTGCTCTCCACACCAGGAGGCTGACCTCTGGACCATATGGATAGGTTCCCCAGCTCCTCTAACTTCTGAAGTTCAGCCAGTGGGGATCCTGACAGGAGATGGGGAGCAGAGGACAAGAAGGTTAAGTTCATCACTCTTCTGGATTCTTCCCTGTTGGGTCACCTTGAGCTAGCTATGTTCCTCTGTAGATCTCTGCCTCTCTCAAAACCCCTGTAACTTCATTCAAATCTGTTCTTCAAATATCAGCTAATTGGTCATTCTCTTATCTTTATGAATCTAGAGATGGTAATATCTAGGCTGCTACTAGCAACCTCCCCACTCCAGTTCTGCACAGTGCCTTATGGCTCCCATGCACCCACATCTTTTTAAATAATCTTTTAATAAATAAATTCTTCTTGGCCTAATCCTATTTCAAAGGTGTCATCTATTTTCTAGTAGCTCTTAACTTACACACATCATAAAAAATTTCACCCCTATAAAATTCTGTTCATGTCAAATAGCATGCTCCAAATAGACGAGCCAACAGTCAAGCTATAACTCTTCCTATGACCAATCCCTTAATAAAATAAAAATAATGCTTTAATAACAAAAAATCTATGAAGAGAGAAATTTTAACACATATTAACTCATTTGTCATTTGACTAGTCCACTGAGTTAGGCACGATTATTACCCTTATTTTACAGAGGAGGAAATAGAAGCTCATAAAGATCAAGTAGCTTGACCAAGTACGCATAGTTAGTAAGCGATAGACATGATATCTAAACCCAAATTAGTCTAATTTCAGTACACTTGTGTGTACCCACAACACTATATGCTCCAGACTTGTTCCCTGGTTGTCCTTTAGTAGTGCCAACAGGTTTGGGGCTGTCAGTCTCATCCTCTTCAAACTGTTCTCCATAGTGTTGCCTAGATGCTGTTTCTGAAATGTGCATCTGAGGACATCATTTCTGGGCTTAAAAAAACCCCAGTCTCCTTATCGCCTATAAAATAAAATTCAAATTGTTGTCACGGACTATGTGAAGGCTCTCTCTACCTCTCTAGATTAATTTCCTTCCATTGGCTCCCTGCACTTCAAAAACTAATTATAATTTCTGAACCTATTATCCTTTATAATCTTGCATTTATACAAGCTGTTTCCTCTGCTTAGAACGCTTTTTCCACTCTGCCCACCTGGTCCCCTTACTTATCCTTCATGACCTCATTATATAGTCCTCTGCAAAGTTTTGTCTGACCTATTCCTGCCCCCTCACATACAGACAACTACACTGATGTACAAAGAGATGTCACACATATTATGATGTTTTAAATTTTTATTTATATCTCAGGATATAAACCTTGTAGTTCATAGCTGAATCCACTTTCTTTACAACCCAATTCTAATCCATTAGCAATTTCTGTGGACTCTATCTTCAAAAGATATCCAGAACATAACCTCTTTTCATTACCTTTACTGCTACAATACTGAACCAAGCCACATATCTCTCATCTGACTGTGATAGCTACCTCACTGGTCTCCTAGCTTCTGCTCCTAACATTTTTTAGTCAATAATAATTCAGTTCAAACAAAAGATTATGCTACTCCTCTGCCCAAAACCCTCTGATGGCTCCATCTCATTTCAAGAAAAGCCAAAAGTCATACCAGGCCCTATCTGACCTGCACTCTACCACCCGCCTTTCTTTCCTATTACTCTCTTCCTCTTGCTTCCCCTGTTCCATCCTCAATGATGGGCTCCTACTATTCTTTCTATCTAGAATGGTATTCTCCCAAATAGTCATATGGCTCATTTCTCATACTCTGTAGGTTTTTGCTGAATTATTACCTTCTAACTTAGCACCAAGATTGTGATCTCTCACTTTTTCCCCTAAAACAAACAAGGACTCTTTGGGGGAAAAAAATGCTGATTCCAACTCTGAGGCAGGAAGTATATAGGACAGAGACTGAAGCAAGTTCTTATACTAGAAAACAAGGACACTATAATTACTAAGGTCATGTCAAAAGGACTTAGTAAGTCAACCTCAAGTAGATTCCACTAGTCAAAGCAGTAAAAATTTAAGCAATAAAAATAATAATTTCAATATATTGAAACATCAGATACACTGACACACACATGTTCATACTGATACTAAATAGCTGGGCATGGTGGCACACACCTGTAATCTCAGCACTTGGGAGGCTGAGGCAGGATGATCACTGTGATTTCAAGGCCAATCTGGGCTACATAGTGAGTCCAGGGCCAGCCTGAACTACATAGTGAGACCCTGTCTCAAAAAACAAAAAACAAAACAAAAAAAGAAACATAATGATACTAAGTAGAAATTACTGTTCACCTTTGCAACAAAATCATTATTCTGAAAACAAGTAACTATGACATAAGGAGACTATCAACACTCAACCTACCTTTGCAGTACAAACTATACTTTAAGACAACCAAATGGCTCATGAGAGAAAGTTTAAAGTATTTTAGGTGATGAATAAAACTGGTAGCATTTAGTGTTATCAATTACTTCAGTACAAATACTGAAGAAAGTAATGAATCGAAACAAACACCTAATAAAGCAATGAATCTAAAGCAATACTCACCAGTGACTGCTCATATCACAAAAGGAGGACAAACATCCATTGTGTGTCTTCTAATGGAAGGCATATCATACCCTTTGAAAATTTTTTGTATACACACACACACAAAAATAGAAGTTTCTAGACCTAAATACCAGTTTAGAGGAAATACAGAGCATAGACAAACATGCTAAATGACAATATACAAATGCGATCAGTAAAATCTCACCTATTGAAACACTATAAAACAACTCAACTTACTGAATAAATGGTAGTGAAGGAAACTGAGAATGAAGAACATAAATTTATATTTAAAAAGATAAACCAACTATATACAATATCAGGACCTTGAAATGCTGATTCAAACAACTTTAAAAGAAACTTTAGAAAATGGAGAAAATTTAAACACTGACTAGATATAATGTTATAGAATTGAGAATTATAAAATTTTTAAGGTATGAAAATTTTATTATGGTTATAATTTTCAAAAGTCCTTATCTCTGGAGATATATACTAAAATATATAGAGGAAATCTAAGGTTAACTTCAGAGTGAGGGAGATGCAGATTAAACAAGATTAGGGATGAGTGAACAAGTGTTAAAGTTGGGCAATAGGTGATCAATGGTAGGGTAATAGGTGCTATTCTCTCAAATCTATATGTCTAATATTTTCTGCAGTAAAAGGTAAAATAATTTTAGATGAAAAAGTGGGAGATGATTTGATGATATGCAGTGGAATTATTATAGGAATTCAATTGAGTATTTACTAAGTATTCATATGCAAAACTTGTTTGGGGCTGAGGGATGGCAAAATTCAGTTAGAAAAGAAAAGAAAATTGTTGCAATCTGGCAAGATGATCATAACAAAATAGGGTAAGCATTTCCTTGTAGGGGCAAATAGTCAGATGAAAGAAATAATCTGCAAGAAAAATAAAAGTAATTCAACAACAAACTGGTCAAAGCTAACAAACTGATATATCAGAAGAATATTCATTGTACAATTTTTCTGTAGGCAGGAAATCAGGCAGCAACATTAAAATTTCCTTAGATTGCTTTGCAGAATCTAACACTGGATGTAAAAGTCAGGAATTGGAAAAGAGGATGGGCATTCTGGTCTCTACATTGTTTCTAATTCTCCATTAAAACAGAAGTCTATTGACAAAGCTCATGAAAGGAGGTGCTTCGGTTCTGTGTTATGAAATAAATGTCCAGAGTAACTCTTGTACAAAAAGACTAGTTTTGCCAATTATAAGAATGCCTGATTTTATCCATTCAGCTTTCATTATACATAAATATAATAAAACATTCTTCATATTTGACATAGTGTTAAAAATATTATATACTTTTGATATTTTTTAAACAGAATGGTTGATTTCAAGGTTAAAGGGAGACTAAAGAGTAGATTTTTATAATTCAAAGAGATGCCATAGACATAGAAAATTACAGTACTTCCAGAATCACGGGGGAAATGTTATATGTTATATGGCAATTAAAAACAATTTCGTTGATCCCCAGCAGCAAAAAAATTAATAATAATTTCAGAAATTCTTATTTTCTACCATCAATAGATTCAAGCTCCATTGTCTTACATCCTTTATACACCAAGATACTAAATGAGTACCATTTGGTTCTGGTGTATGAATACTCAACGACCCAAATATGCCATCTTACTTTGAAAGCCAAATCATATTTTCTTGATAATAGTTGACACTGAGCTTTAATAGTACATCAGCACTACACACATTTTAACAAAAGAGAAATGCTAACCAACTTAATTCACTTAAACTTGTACTTTTTATTAAACCATCCATAACTTCTCTCCTTACTCTATCTACTTGTTTACAGGTATCAAGAAATGATAAAATATGACACAACTTCTTTAAGGGTTAGGAAATAGGAGTTGTGGTGATCTAAAAATGCTCTGAAATTAGTTAGAATGCATGTTCATTCAGAAAATGCATATTTGTATAGTACAAGGAAAGACATTCTTAGGGTAGGGCCACAGTTCTCAACCTAAGCTGCACATCATAATCACTGGGAACGGTACAAAAAATGTAAATGCCCACCCCCACCCTCGAAGACTGCAATTTAATTTGTTTTAGGGTAGGGCTGAGCCTGAGTTTGTTTTTTAAGATCCACCATTATTTGAATGTGCTACCAAGGCCTTAGAGTCAGGGTGATCAAGATTCGAGTTATTACTGTGTGATATTTAACTAGCTAGTAAGCTCTTCTGAACCTCAGTTTCTTTACCTGTATGGTTTTATTTTTAAATCTACTTCATAGAACCATTGTGTCTGGGGAGAGAATGAATATGTGAGAAGTTCCAACAGACCCGGGCACACAGCTGACATCCAACATGTGTGAGTTCCCTTTCTCTCAACTTACATGTGTGGTATATACTCAGATTAAACAAAATATTGTCTTTTGCTCTTGTTTCTCTTGTTTTCTCCCTGCTCAATACCTTTCATGTATTTTCCAGAAATAATCCAAAGGTACAAGAGAAAAAGGAGGGCAAAAGTCCCTTTCTTTTTTCCTGCAGCATGTAAGGCCTCTTCTCTACCTCTCTTGCCCAAATTTAAACTGATTTTAAATGTAACACCAACTTGCAGGACTTGAACCATGTTGAGAAGGGAGTGAATAAGAAGTGTGAACAGGATGTGTAATCTGAGTCACACTGATTTCCTGTTTCCAGGACAAGCCTTGGTAGTCAGGGAGGAATCCTTTGAAATCTGAGTTAGCGAAGTCCTTTAATATTGCAAATAATCACCTCTTTCTAAAGGAAGCTGTATGACCAAATGGTGGCCCTAGAAGAAGATAAGCCTCGAACACATAGGAAAGTTGTTCAAGAGTGGGCACTCACTAAAAATTTGCAAAATTGAAATAAAGACTCTAAGCTACAGGTAAATATCTAACCTAACTCTAGTCAGTACTTAATGATGTCTGTGCTGTGCAGACATTAGTTTACAGTAAGTATTTCGCAACTGATTCATAACCACAATTATTTGAGTAAAAACTACTGCCTTCTCTTTTCCCTTGTATAAGTTGAAATCTCCTACATTTTCTGTTGAAAAATTCTCTTTACTCTCCTATGGCCCATCAAAGTACTCTGATTCTTCTAATTGTCACAGAGGTTTTGTCTTTAGTTACTTTTCTCATTACTGAGACAAAATACCTGACAGCTAAAGTTAAAGGAGGACAGGTTTATTTGCCTTACAGTTCACAGTGGTTTCAGTTCATAGTTGTCTGGCTCCAAGGCAGGGTGGCATGGCAGAGGGGCACCACAGAGGAGAAACTGTTCAGGAAGGCAGCAAGGCAAGCAAAGGACCTTAGCAGTTTCTTTCTGCCCCTTTTGTGTTATCCAGGCTGCCAGCATTAGGGTGGTGCCAAACCAGCCAGTGGACTGATTTAGTAATCACGAATAATCATACACTCTATATTTAGCCACCTCTGAAAAAGTCCCATCTATGACTGCATGAGGCTTTGGAGGGACCTCTAGACACAAACCATAACAGGTTTGTAGAGATACTAAGTGTACTGTCATTCACTAAAAATGATAAAATTTATTGTTACTTCAAAAGGCAGACCCAACTTCATGAGTTGAAGTTTTAATAGTTTTAAGGTCTTTAAGGTCAATGATACTCATTTCCAAATAAAGTACTCGTGACCTGTGAAAGCCCAGTAAATTTATAAACACTCTCAAACTCTTCAAAATATTTTCAAGTTTAAGTATTTTGGTAAAAACCAATTTAAACAGAGATGGTAATATATTAGTGGTGACCAGAGATTCATGAGTGGAAAGAGGGTTGAATACGTGAAACATGGGGGATTTTTTAGGAGAGGGTAGTTGCTGCAGATTGAGTCTAAGGCTTTATAAAGATATGATCTTTTTATAGTGACCAAATTATTAAGTATGATACTGAAATGGTGTATTAAGACAATATGCATTTGTCGAAACTTATAGAACTTTACAGAGCAAAGAATGACTCTTAATGTACTCTTATTTTAAAAAAAAGTATTCAAGTGGTCAAAGGATCAAAAAAGGAATGTGGACTGTGACAACAGAATCTACAAATGAGTGAAACAACTTCATTGACAGGATAGGAGAAAAGGATTCTGACAAGTCATTCTGAAAATGTGTGAAATCTGTAAGACAAAAGACAAAGAGGAAGTATATAAAAACATTACTTGATAAAGTTGTTTGCTAAGGTTCATGGTTCTGAAACCACTATACATAAATACTGGAATCAAATAATCAAGTAAATAGATGGCACAGACTAGGAGTCAGGTTTCTCAGTTTGAGTAGAAGGTTACAGCCAAGCAAGAGAAAGTGTCTAGAATGATCCATGCAATAATAGTTTAGAAGGGAGGAAAGGGAAATGGGAAAAAAAGAAGCAGAAAGATATATCATGTACAAGTACAAATCCCCTATGATGAATGTTATCACTATGTATACCTAAAATGTACCATTAAAATAAAATTTAAAAAAATAGAGTCAGAGATATCAGTACTAATCCACATTTAGCTTAATGTAGATGCATGTGTATAAACATAGTAATACTTATAGTTGGATATATATACAAGGGTTAGAATACAAATATATCCCCTTATGCTGTCAGCTGAAAGTGTCTATAAAACAATGATGTGCCAACAGAATGAGCATACCTAGCTCCTTTAGAGATCTACATTTCTAAAACCATTTCCAATAAAAGAAACACGAATTTCCCAGAGAAATAGTTGATTCTAGGACTGGGGCAGGAAATGTACAAGATAAACCTGGATTATCTTATAGTGCCAGAAAACAAGGAGGTGATAAAAAAAGAAAAAAAGGAAAGATGGAGTATGTCAAAATGATACAGAAACCAACTGCAAGAGTTTCCAATAGTCCAAACTGGAATAATCTGAGGATCAAAACAAGGCAGATTTAAATTATAATATAAATATTCATGAGTCTATACAGCTATAAATTACCTGTTTATTATATAAAATAAACAAATACATGGGGGAGAATAGACAAATTCCTATATGAAAGAATTCTGAATAATTTATGTAGTTACTCTGCCCTCTAGGAGATTAGACCTAACTTTCCACTCCTTAAGTGTGGCCTACGCATAGCAACTTCTTTCCAGAAAATACAATACAAAAAGGGAGTAAGAAAGAGTGATTTTCCAGGGGAAAATCCTGGCACTCACTCACTCAACAAGGTGACCTATATTAACAACAGTAACGTCATGTTGTTAAGCAATAACTTATAATGTGATGAAAATAGTACTTTACCTCTGTGATCTTCCTCCAAAAAATACATAGCCCCAGTATAATCATGAGAAATCTCTACGAAAAGACAGTGTATAAAACATTCAGACCAGTATATGTCAAGACTGTCAAGGTCATCGAAAATAAAGGCTATGAATTTGTCACAACCAAGAGGCGCCTAAGGAGATACAAAGATTATATATGATGTGGGTTCTTGGAACAGAAGAAGACATTGGGTAAAAACTAAGTAAATCTGAATAAACTATGGACTTCAGTTAATACAAATATATCAATATTGGTTCATCAACTGTACCAAATATACTACACTAATGCAAGATACTAATAACAGGGGAACTGGTATGGAGTATATGGGAACTTTTGAACTATTATCACATCTTTTCTATAAACTGAAAACTATTCTAAAATTTAAATTTTGCTTAAAATACATTAAATTTAACATTTTATAGATGTTTAAACTTAGCTATTGTGCTGAAGCCCCTTGTAGAAGCACATCTTTATTTAAGTAACTACTAAATGAACATTATTTTGCAAAAGCATTTGTTACACATGATTTCTTCTTTGAACAGAATTTATTGTATCCTTATCCCAACAAAGCAAGGTTAACTCCAGTTGTGTGCCAAGACACACAAATAGCTTTGTTATACTCAATGTATTTAAATCTTTCCATCCATGAGACACAATAGTCCCACTGACTGGGGGGTGGGGGTAAGGGGTATCTCTAAATTGATTCTCCACTGGCTCAAAAATTTCCAAAAGAATATAGCTGCAGGAGTCAGAAACTCTGGCACAAGGGGAGGGCAGGAAGGAATACTGACTGCTAGTTCCAGGACTTGAAAAAAGTAGCAAAAGGAAGGAAAAGGCCTGGGCTTCTCCAGACAGGGCCACCCTTATCTGGGAACATTGCCAGAGAACTTCAAGTAGCTCTGAGAGGGAGAAAAGCTGGTATTACACAAAATTTACCTAACCAATCCTAATTATCCACCCAAGATTATACTTTCCAAGCAATCAAAATTCCCAAAGGCATAAATCTCTGTCTTCTACTTCTGAACATAGTTCGTCATAGGAGGCAATAGAAAGTTTTGAAACACACATGATCGTAGAATCATGCAAATGACTTTAACAGCATTGTTCTCACACTCTGTTTCTGAAGACAGTAGTAGCCCACAATACCAGGCCAGTCTATAGCAGGAAGTTCATTTGTTACTGTTAATGCCGTCACCTTTGCTGAGATCAGCCAAGGGTGACAAACCACTGAGACAATCCCAAAATTAGGTCCCCTGTTTTCTTGTACATTAGGCTCTTTGTCCACTGGAAGTCAGCAGAGCCTGAAGAAATAAGGGGACAGGAAAAAATAATACAAATTTTAGACTTTTGAGACATAGGCTACAGATTTTCAGACTTTTTAAAATTGTGTCACATGCTTCTCATAGCTCATCCTTCAAGGTTTGGTTCAAACCTGAACTTTTTTTTTTTTCTCCTTGATGCTGGGGATCAAAGTCAGGGCCTTGTGCTTGCTTAGGCAAGCACTCTAACTACTGAGCTATCTTATAAAGTCTCCCACTTTATCCTCTCTCTTCCAAATTCTAAGAGCATAATTAGCTTTTCACAAGTGCCAAGCAATGTACTTCATGTCTTCATTGCTAGATTTTCAAAAGTAATGTTTCACATATACGATCGACAGAGTGATTTAAAATTCTTGTTTACAGTGCCAATTCTTTTTATCTCCTCCTAATTCAAGTCCTCCCACATCCCACAGCACCTACTTCAATGTTTTACATGCATAAATATCTGATCTTGATTGACTATTGTGATCTCCCTTGTGGTGGACTGATATGGTCAACTTGAGCAGAAACGCCCAGCTGGACTGAATTGGTGTGGTTTTGGGCATAGAAGAGCCACCTGAAGATTGCTGCCAACACAACATAAAGGAGAACTGGAGCGGAAGATAGCTCCGAGCTGTTTCCCAGGAGAAGCTCTGTGGTGACTGGTTCTCCCAAAGAGGGCTTGGCTGTTCTTGTTGCAGAAGGAGCTCAGGGCCTTGTGTCGAGGATGGCTGCTGTTCAATTCAGAGGAGTGCTGGTCTTCATCTGTGCTGTGGGCATCATATCCTGATTCCAGTATAGATTTCTTCAGCCATCATCTGCAGACACGGATGTACATGGGACAGTGTCGTGAGCTCCCAGCCCTTGATTGGATCTTTCAGGTCTCTCGTGCCTAGATAGACATTTGGCACTTCCTGCATTTGGCTTATGGGCGAATGTTGTAACCTGTAAATGTCCTGTATTAAATCTGCTCTCTTGCAAACCATTGGCTCTAGAAAGATAACTAATACATCGCCCAAAAAGCCATAAGAAAAATTAAATATAAGTCGTATCTTACTTTTATGGCTAACCACTTAAAATGGCCAGGAGATCATCATGATTACCTCTAGTCTACTGATAGATAAGTCTTGGTCTGAGGAGAGAAGAAACAGGTCTTCTCCCTCACACAAACAAGGTTATGCATGTCCCTGACCAATCTTGTCTTTCTTGACCCTGGCCACACACAACTCACTTTTTCTAGCTACAGTGCAGGAAAGTGATGGTAGCTACACCTCTGGAGAGTAACTTCTGATCTGGTCAAGCAATGAGTGCCCAGTCCTGTCCACTCAGCCCCAGTACTGACTTCCTTCATCTTTGTTTTTTGGTCCTAGGTTTACCTAGATTCATGTTTCATTAATATCCGATGCTTCCCCCATTTTGTACTTTTACTTGAGCCCTTAGCATTTGGAAATCTAAGTAGGCACAAGATGTTAACAAAAAATTTCTAATCATTAGATTACCATAGAGGTTACAAGGGTTGATGTAAAACAGTGCCTTGTTTTTTTCATATGTAAAATCTTCCCCTGATAAGTACCATGCATACATTCACTTATTTAACAAACATTTGCTAAAAACCTGCCATGTCCTAGGGACTTTTTTGGATATCAGGACCCTCTCCTGATCTCCTTCATTTTCCTCCTCTTCCCCTTTGCCTTAAATCACAAGGCCCAACCTCTGCAAAAATTATTTCCACAGATTTTGCGTTTTTTTATATACAAAAAAACCCCAAACAAACCTGGATTCATCACCTCCAGACACCTAAAGGCACAACACATTTATAAATCAAACATTTCTCCTGCAAATGTGGCCGTTTCTTGTACTTAAAGATTCCTTGTTATTCTATCACAAAGGTCTTCATCGTTTTGTCACTACTTCGCAAAAGATCACTTTTTACACCTTGGACTACCTTAGACATGGGCCAGAGAAACAATAGAGCTGGGAGGTCAAAAATGCCATCTGGCCAATATTATCGCAGTTTTTAAGAGATAAGGAGAAAAGAACATGGTAGAGAAAAAAAAGTTAGGAATTCAGAAAAATAAGAATGCTGTTTTGCAATCACTGCTAGTTAGAACACAACTCAATGTCAAGTCTAGTCAATTCAAATAAATATAAAAATAAAATTCTTTAGAATAATTTTTGGGTTGTGTACATAATCTAAACTTTGGGAAATTTAAAATTTTTTTTATTTTCTAATAACTGTCACTTTTCCAGAAAAGTTGTTCCATTTTTAAATTAGGCTTTTAGTTATACCCTTGCAGAGTACCTTCTATTTGTTCTATATATCACTTATCCAATGGGCAAAGATTTACTTTTGAGATCACTGCTTAATCTCTCATTCCTTCACTACACAAGCTTCATGAGGGCAGGAACCACTGTCATTTTGTTCTCTACTGAATACTAAAATGTACAAAGAACCTGCACATTATAAGGGATCAGTAAATACTTGTTGAAAGGAAGAACCAAAATTATTTTGCCTAGTTCCTTCTTTAAGACCCTCTTTATGTATCTAGATCCAGCACCTTACATCAGTATTGTAGAGAGAAGCTTAGTTTGAATCCAGTAGACTCAAGTGGAGGCTGGCTTTCATGCAGAAACACTATTTTTAGTAAATACGTAGGCTATATGTACAGTTATACACACTGCATTGTTTTTGGTGTCAAAACCAAAACTAAGCCATGAAGTTACCTGGAATGACTACATTATACTGATGGAGGGATCAGTAAATGGAAGTTTATATTTTGTGCTTATCAGTCATTGAACAAAGTGCTGAATGTTGGAGGCATTCATTCTTAGGCACTTCCCTTGGCTTCCTGTGTGTATAGGCAAAGTGTGCTCCAGCTACCCAAGGGCCGTTTGCTCACAAAGTGAGCTTTTATCCCCTGCAAGGTCAGGCTACTGGGAGGGCAACTACACCAGGAAACAATGTGCACAGAAATGGTAAAGAGAACTGAGGGGATATGGGTGTGGCACCGATAAATTTGTGATAGGTAGCCTTGAAATTTGTATATCACTATCTTTGTAAAAACAAAAAAAGTATTTATGTACACCATGCATGAGCATGAAAAAAGATGGGTAAGATTCCTTTAAGGAGCAACAGAGAATAGAAATGATTAGTAGGGTGGAGAAGGATTTATACATGTTTTCTTTATATATTTCTACTAAGTATTAAACGTTTTAATAAAAAAATTTAAGAGAAAAGATCAGCTAGAACCTTTTGAGAGGTATACCATTCTCACATAAAACTTCTTCTCAGCACATAAACTGGTCACACAAATCTCTGAATACTTCAAAAATTTTCCAATCCAGCCCAAAGTATGTGACAATTTCTATCATTTTAAAATCTATTATTCAGTCCATAATAGTCAATCTTTCACATTAAAAAAGGTTAGTTTTTGCTGAATTAGCCTATAATCTCTAAAAGGTTTTAAAGCAAACTAAAAATCTAGAATTAAATAATAATTTACCTACTATAAATAGTATGTGAATTGGAGATCAGATTAAAAATATCTCCCATGATATACCAAACATGCCCATATACAATAACAAACAGAGTAAGATTTTCTGGAAATGAATAGATTTAACACAGGTTGTAAAACCTATCGAATTCTGGGGGCCAGGGATTTAGCTCAGTGATTAGAGTGCTTGCCTTGCAAGCACAAGGGCCTGAGTTCGATCCCCGGCACCACCAAAAAAAAAAAAAAAAAAAACAACCTATCGAATTCTGGAACATTAAAAATCTGTTCTCATAAAGTGTTTCAGAAAAAAGGAAATTCAGATTACATGTGGCCTAGCCAACCATTTTATTTCAGGAAAAAAAAAATAACCACCAGAAATTGCATATGGGTCTCTGCTATATCTATGAAATGACAAGGCGGAAAATGCTAGTTGACAAAGATGTCGATGAGTCCAAGAATAGAACGAAGTGATCGGTGCCCTGTGCATTCCCATGACACCTGTGTTTCCTGCCTCCATTATCCGGAGGTAGGTATGGATTGTATAGAGTATGCTCAAATGTGACATAAGACTAGAGAAAACAGAAGAAAGTAACAGAAAATACTTTCTTAACACACTAGTAACATAATATTTACTACATGTACAATTATTTGTTACTGTGCTTTTCATTATGAAATGGAGAAAGTTGGAAGAGAATCAGAGAGGAACAAAACATTTTTCCCCCTTCTCTATTTAACTTTGCTCCAGTTTCTGCCTCTGCCTAGCCATGAAAAGGTTGTGGAGAAGAAACTACAATATTCTCAAAAAGCAAAAAAACTGTGATTTTTTTTTAAAGATGTGCTTCATTGTTTAGCCTCCACTGAGGCTAACTCTGTTATATTCTGCCTTTTATCCCAATTACTTATGCATGGAGTAGGTTCTATCTTAATCCACAAAATCCAGGTGTCCAAAAAATTTTGCTATCTTTGTTTTCTTGATATCAAGTTAAATCCACCTCAAGTCTCTCTCCTTCAGAGATGCCAAGAAATTCAATCTCAGTCATTGTCGGAGTCCCCTTAATTTCCTGGTTTACACCAGAATCTGGAAGAAGTTTATGCATCAGAACATGGGGTTAGGGTTTCTAATCTCTTCTGATAGTCTCACTGCCCAATCTTTCTGTTCAGTGCTAAGTAAGAATAAGAGATGGTGCAGAGGGCCCTTTATCTCAGCTGGAAGCCCTGTTGCCTATAGTGAAACATTTTTAAAATATCATGTAGCCACTGGGACAAGACCACAAAAACAACTTAGGATCTCCACTACCCATAGGCCAACCTTTCCCAATGCCCCAAAAGTTTTGCTCTTTCCCAATCCTCTATTACCTCTTTATTCTTCCCCTATTACCTTATTACGTTGGGGAATTTTGCGATTTCAACAATAAGCCAGGACAGAATTAAGAACCCACAATAATTAACATCTTATCAAAGCATCCTGTCTTTCACCCTTGTGTTGTAATTTATTCTCATCTAAAATTTCTCTTCACTTCTCACCCTATCCTCCCTTACTAGCAGACTTGAAATTCCATAGGGAAAGGAAAAGTTATTTTTCATTTTATTATATCCTCTAAAATACCTAAAGGAGGAATTTCCAACCACTATACTTGAGAGTATAAATCCCTCTCAGAACTCACTCCAATTTTTTTGATGTGTAAAAAGAAAATTTTTATTTTTGCCACAATCAGGTGCACATAATGTCACAGCAATGTCTGGGATGGAAAATGAAGCAAGTGAGGCAGCCTGGGGTAGACTGGTTTTATTGCAGTTAAGAAGTAAAAGGTGAGTGTGTCATCATACAGAGAAACTACAAGAACTTTGCCTCCAAGAAGAGCTCAAGCAAGGCAAACCCAGCCCTTCTCTAACAGCAACCACCCAGGACAGTAGTCCACAGATAACTCTAGTGCTTTTGTTGACACTGTGGAGGTGACTGCATCATAATCATTACTGGTCTACTCAGTACTGCTTTCAAACATTTCATTCTCTGGCAATATGTCCCTCCAAATTTAATATTTGATGTGGAAGAGACAATAAAGTTGTTCACTTCTCTTATTCTTATCTTCCTGACTAAAAGAAGACCTAATTTTTAGCTACCCAGCATACAGACTACATTGCTTAGTCTGTCTCGAAGCTGTGTGTACAAGGGATAATGAGTCATTCTGGGGGTAATAACCCTGTGTATCTATGACTACACTTGGCCTGAAAGGCCAAGTGGAGGAAGAGGTTTTCAGAATTCACAGAGTAAGGTATGGCTGCAGGAAGTAACTCTCTTAAATAACACTGACTTCAGTGTTGAGGCAGGTTCCCCAGAAGCCAACCTGAGGCTAAGATTTGAGTTGTTAATTTTGGTGGCAAACCCAGGAGGCACTGGAATAGGAATGGGTAAATGAGACAGGACAGGGAAGGAGGCCAATACAAAAAGCAGATTACTACCAAGTGCAACTGAGGCTCATTCTTGACAGGGACTTCTGGGAGATAGTGTAGAATACAGCTCATAGACATTCTAACTCAGGGGAAAAGAAGTGGAGTATTTATCCACCAATGCCCATGCATCCTTGGCTAAAGGGCATCCCTGGAGATAGTAACTGCTCATCACTTCTGGCCTTCTCTGTGTATAATGTAAGCATATTTCTGTGGCCAGAAAAAGCTCTCAGGCAGAGAATGGCAGGTCTTTTCAAAAGAAGCAGCGTCACCATGCATAAGCAATAGCAAAGCTGTGAGTTTCTGAGTGAGAGAACCACAGGTTCTACTACACTGTCAGTTAGAGTACAGTCACTGCCAGTCTGTGGCCCTTTAGGGACAGAGATGGGGAATAAACACCAGACTTTATCCTCCTCCCAATCTTCAAATCTCCTGCTCAACCAAACTGGAATAACCCCTGATGCAGTTCACTCTGGCTGGCCTCCAAGGACACAGCAGGGTGAGGAAGGATGCAGAGTGAACTAAGACCATCCAGCACATCTACCTTCAGTCATTTCCAAGTTTCAATGTTTAAAATCTCAAACATCACTGTGACCATAAAAATACTACGATGGGCTTATATATTAATTAAAATATAGGCCAATGAAACTGGGAAAGATTTTAGGAGAAGCTGAGAGTTGAAAAAAGAAATCCTAAATGAGAGTGAGACAGGACAGGAAAAATAAGATAGGCAGAAAGGAGACAAGAAAACTTGTAATTTTAAAATTCTACTTTTAATAAAACTGCAGGTTCAGTACACAAACACAGTTAATAATTCCTAAGGTCTTTAAAGACACAATAAGTCTAAGCTATTCTCTTTTACCTGCAATTGGACCTTGGATATTTTCTTTTACTGTAAATGGGCTTTTCCCTATGAACGGGTGGGCAATAGGTCTGCCACCTGTGATGCCTATCACCCACGAATGGGCCATCATCCTTCCCCTCCAGAAAGAGCTGTTGCTTTATTCACAAATTCCACTGATTTCCACCACTGAAAACATATAGTCTCAGTTCTACACTATAATACACTTCTCTCTCCTTTCAAAGGCCCACACTATTTCTTTGAGTGTGTACTTTTAAAATTCTGCCTAATAAGCCCTTTTATGCCTCTTACCAACGCATCCTGAAAATCATTCTGCTGTGACAAAAGCCACGGGTTAGGATGAGTCAAAATTTCCCATCTCTACTTCAAGGACTTCCACAAATCCTGCCCAGTGACAAGAAGAGACCTGAGTTCTAGTTCTGGCTCTAATAATTATTAATGATGCCACTGTAGGTAAGTCCTTATCAGGTAAGGTTGTTTTCTCACTCTTATAATGGCACAACGTCCCATTGACCTAAAGAAGCTATTGGAAAATCAAAAGAAAATGAAAATGCTCTGTAATTACAAAGTTCGTCCAAGATGAGATGTTAGTATACCCCACCGTTCTAGGCAAATAAGAAGCAATCTCATTGTTAAAACACATTCAGGAAATAAATGCCACTATTTTGTTTTGCTGTAATTTTCAATTAGGAACACACTTTCATAAATATTTACCACTGTTAGACATACAGATAGACATTAGCAGGCTTGAGTGACAAAGGGAGCATCCAAAATAGCATGCTTTGCAAGTTATAACTAAGAAAGACCTCAATATACAGTACATTTATAATCATTCATATGATCTCAGACCCAAAGATACAGGGCTTCTACTTCTAGAACAAGGTATATTGTATTCCTGGCTGCCACAGCCTACAGCCTAATGATATCAGGAAAGAAATTGGTCTTTAAAGACCTTTCTGCCTTGGACTAGGACTTGCTCTAAAATAATATCTTAAATTTCTTACATGACTAAGACACCTGAGGGAACACCGACCTTCTGAAAAGAACAAAAAGACATTTTGCAATTCCAAAGTATCTTCCAAGTAAAATGTCAATAAACATAATTACTCTAGGTCCCTAAACCCCACGAGTAACCTTTGAGTACATAAAAATATATCCAGACTTCTCCTAGAAACAGATGCTTTAGTGGCACTGAGGTAGATAGAAAAAAATGAAAAAATAGGCCAAAAGGAGACAAAGAAATTGGGATTTAAAAATTGTACTTATAAGAAAAACTGCAGCTTCAGGACACAAAAGTTACTCAAGCCTTTTTCCCTTTCAGGAAATTCGCTCGAAAATGCCTTTTTTAAAAATTTAACTTAATTTTTTATTAGTGCATGTTTGCAGTACATAATGCTTATATTTATCATAAGGAGTTTGTACATGTACATAACATTTCTTAATTCATTTTCGTTCCATTCCCCTCCCCTCCCTCCCTGATCCCTCCAACTCTTCTTCCTTTTCCCATATGAAAAGACTCTATTTTCAATTTTTTCTTTGATTCTCTTTTTTTATAATCAACATGGTTATTTTGTACCTGATTCTCTTTTTTAAAGCTGTTTCCCCTTCTTCCTCTTCCCCTCCCTCCATCTCTTGTTCCTCTTCCTATTTGAAAAAGATTTCCCTACTTCCTCAAACATGTGTTAATAGAAAAAAATGCTGAGAACAGAAAAAAAAAATCCTAGAGGTCTTAAAGGCCCAGTAAGCCTCAAAATTGGGCTCTGGGCCTGTCCTTTTCACCTCCATCTACTTCACTCCATTCCACTTCACTTCACTCCATCTTCACTAAATTGCACTTCCTCCATCTTTAAGGAAGTAGAAATACTAGTCAACAGCATATCTCAACTTCAAACACAGGTAAACATACTGCATTCTGACATAGCCTGCCAAATGGGCTACCTGACAAACAGTGGGAATATACGTCTTAGCTCACCCATTTTGAAAACACCCCCCAAGGCCTCATAAATATACTCAACTACAGCTCATAAAGTGCCTTTCTCTCTTAAAAGACCACATTCTATTTCTTTGAGTGTGTACCTTTTAATTTCTGCCTAATAAAATCTTTCCCATGCCTCTTACTGACTAGTCCTGAAAACTCTTTTTCTCTAATGGGAGTCAGCAAGTCGCTTCCAAACAGTCTATGTTTAGAGTGGGTTAAATTCTTCATCTCAGCTTCGGGAATACACTCAGACTGTGTCCAGTGACATTTTTTCTTGGTGAGCCAGTGAGGGGGAAAAGAGGCATCAGGACTGTGACTTCAGTAAATACAACCAAAGGCTTTTCGTTGTTTTCTTCCCCACTTCCCAACCCCGTGCTCTCTAAAGTATAGTTTATCTTTATTCCCCCCTCCATTTTCTCACTCCATGTTTATGAACTGGTAGGCTCAAGGCTTACATAAAACTTACAAATATGAACCTTGAAGTTTGGTAACTTAAAGTTTATGTATGATTTAGGTTAATGTGTATGTTTCTGAGTGTGAACTTTCAGGTATATGTTATCCTCTAAAAGTTCTATTTAAATTGCCTTATAGATAAGTGGACACTGGAGATATAGCCCAAATGCTTTTTGTTCACACTGCTTTACAGTAAACTAATTTAAATTGGTTGCTAAGATAAGAGTAAAGATAGCTTTAAAGTTGGTGACATGTTTTCATCTAAGCTATTACCCAATCAAGACAATATTTACCTTAAAAATTGTTTTTATAAATGCTAGGTCCACTGGTTTTTATGGATAATAACTTATGAGTTTTTTCTTGGTTAAAGATTACATATATATATGAATATATATATATTTTTAGGAACATTCACTATGCACTAGTTTTCATGAGTCATCTAAAGTAATTGTTAAAATGAGTAAGTAAACAGAAATAGGATCAATGTGTATAAATGTTATAACAACATCCGAATCATCAGTTGCTAAACATGAATTCAATTATTCTTGGCTTCTTAAAGTTATAAAAAGGTAACATATGGTTTATTAAATATGTTTCTCTAAATTATTAATGTGTATAAAGGTTTAAGATTGCTTCCTTAAACTAAGAGTTGAATTTCTAATATTTAATTTCATATTAAAATAATATTTTTTAAAATGTTGCCCTAAGTAGGGACCCTTGGGCCTGAAAAACTAATGGACAAAACTCTACTCTGTGGCTGAAAAAACAGCTGCTTGAAATAATTTGCTTCATTTTTCTCCACAGATGTGTGTCTTCTCCAATTTCTCCCTGAGTCTTACTGTGTCCCACCCAAACAAATGTTATTAAAGACTATCTATAGCACTTTGGGAAGATGGCAGAGCCATGAACAGCAGAGAAGTGGCCTCTCCAAGATATAGTATCCAGACACTGGAATATAGCAATGGGAGGAAGAGAAGAAGGAGGGAAGTGGGTTTCTGGGACCCAGCGAGGATCTGAAGTGAGAACTGAAGCCCATGGGAAAAGCAAAGAGAGGGACCTCAGCAGAGAAGGAGGTGGCAAACGGTACTTTCTCCCCGAGCACTAGCTTGCAGCCTGGGAGAGGCAGCTCATGCCTGCAGATACACAGTGACTGGCAACCCCAGAGGCCTCCACAGAGAGAGGCACCAGTGGAACAGCGTGGGGGACACAGCAAGCTGCAGTGGCTGGTGCGTTATTCAGGTTCAGATGTCCCCCAGGAGAGAGCGACTGGCCAGTCGCCATCTTGGAGTAGGCCAGCTGAACTTGGAACTCGGAAAAGTTGCTGTTAGCTCCATGTAGCAGCTCCCAGTGTCAAGGTAAGGCAGAGCTGAGTTCAAGTCAGCAAGAGATCAAGGAGCCCAGTTCAAGCCAGCAGGAGACACATGGTGTGCTGCTGGCTGAACAAATCAGTTTCCAACCTCAGAGCCAGAAACTAGCCTGAACTTCAGTAGAATTAAAAGTAGAGTCTTGCTGGGATTTATCCACTGCCCTGCCATAAATCTAATACTGGGATTAATCAAACATGGATCTGGGCCTGCCTCCTCTATCTACCAGTGACAGCAGAGACATGTCCAGAAGAGAACTTTATTTTCCTTCCTTTTTTCTTTTTTGCTCTTTCTTCTTCCTTTCTTTCTTTTTTTTATATGACTGTGAACATTGTTTCTACTTTTTTGTTCTTATTTTGTTCTGTTCTGTTCTTGTTACTTCTTCCTTCTCTGTTTCCCGCCTATCTTCTTCACCAGTTTCCCAAAGTTTACATAATCTTCCTCTGTCTTCAGCCTTGCTTCCCATCACTTTCTCTTCAATTTCTGGTTTTTTGCATCTAACCCCTTTTGACTTTTTCGCCTGAGGGTAAAATCACTATACTGAGTGCATACTTACTCTATACAATTTTTGGGTTTGTTTTAGGTATTTTAAGTAACCACAAATCTAGTTCATATGGTTAAATGTGGGAAATTAATAGTTACCACAGTTTGTCATTTTCTTTTTTTTTTTTTGGTGCTGGGGATCGAACTCAGGGCCTTGTGCTTGCCAGGCAAGCACTCTAAGTTTGTCATTTTCTAGACTGTATTTTATTAGTGATTGTACTACTTTAGCCAAGGTGACAGAGTTGTTCTAATCAGTTGTTCCTCCTTGCATGTCGAAACTGAGATTGCCTGAGGCTCATAAACAACACTATAGGCCAGTGCCAAAGAACCAGGAGCTAGCCAAATAGACAGCAACTTCTCATTCCCAATAAATTGAAGAGTTAGGCCCTTACAACAGACTAAAGCCCCCAAAGCCAGCTACACCTGGAAGACATCTCTGAGAAGTAGTCATTTCTGAAGGGTCCTCGATACTAGCAATAAAGCTACCTGCCATAAGCAATTTACAAGCATTAACTGAGGAATTAAATTTAAAAAAAATAGAAAATGAGAAGACACATAAGCAAGATGGAACCCCAGACTTCCAGCTCACCAAAGGCAAACCCAGGGGACAATGAGGTGGAACAATTCAAAACCACCCATCTGGACTCTTGGAAGCAGTAACAGTAGAAGTAACAAAATAGGTGAATGAGGCTCTACAAAAAAGTCAAATCAGAAATAATTTCTCAAGTAACTACAGAGCTGGTGACTAGAATGAAGGACATGATTAGTGATTCTACAGCAGACACAGATAAAAAAGATGGAGGACCTTACAAAAATGATGTAAACCATGAAGACCCAACACAGGAAAGAAATGGAACCCATGAAATAGAAATTAAAGAAGAAATTAGACAGTTTCTACAAGTAAACAATAATACCAATACAACATACTGAAACTTATGGGATCCAATGAAAGCAGTCCTAAAACAAGGGAAATTTATAGCAGTGCACTGCACTCCCATATCAGAAAAACAGAGCAAGCTCAAATAAACAACCTAATGTGGAATCTCAAGCTTCTAGAAAAATAAGAGCAAGTCAAGCCCAAAGCTTGTACAAGGGACGATATTATAAAGATCAGAGCAGAAATTAATGCAATTGAGACTAAGAAAACAATACCAAGAATCAATAAATCAAAGAGTTGGTTCTTTGAAAGAGTAAATAAAATTGGCAAACCCTTAGCCAACTTTATTTTAAAAAGGAAAGAAAAGACCCCAATTCATGCAATTGGGAATGAATAGGGCCAAATCACAACAGATACTGCAGAAATCCAGAAGATCATCAATATCTACTTCGAGAACCTTTATTCTAATAAGATGGAAAACACAGGCGAAATGGACAGATTCCTAGATACATATGAGTTACCAAACCTGGATCAAGAAGATATAGAAATTCTAAATAATTCAATATCAGCCACTGAAATTGAAGAGGTAATTAAAAACCTACCAACAAAGAAAAGCCCAGGTCCTGACAGATTCTCTGCTGAATTCTACCAGAAATTTAGAAAAGATCCAATGCTGCTACTCCTCAAACTCTTTAAAGAAATTGAAAGGGAAGCAATACTCCCAAATTCATTCCTGGAAACAAGCATTACCCTGATACAAAAACCAGAGAAGGATCCCACCAAAAAAGAGAACTATAGGTCAATCTCCTTAATGAACACAGATGCAAAAATTCTCAATAGGATACTGGCAACAGGATGCAACAAATAAATCATTCAGAAGATTATACACTATGATCAAGTGGGACTCATCCCAGGGATGCAGGCATGGTTCAATATATGCAAATCAATAAATGTGATACACCTTATTAACAGCTTGCTACAGGGTGGTTGAGATAAGAGAAACAAAGACCCCCAAGCTCTCCCTGGAAAATCCAAACCAAGATCCATGTGCACTATACCTTCCTGCATGACCAACAGTAACTGTTCTTCCCTAGAGCTCACTGAAAGTTCATTTGTATGCACTGCATCTTATACATACAATTGTAACAGAGTGAATTATGGCAAAGGACATGCACACTCAATGCAACTAACATGACTCAGCACCCTGTCAATCATGCTGTTAATCATGCTCTGGAAGACCCTATGAGGGCAGGTTAAAGTAAGTAAACCCCTACACCCTATGCCCTCCACAGCTCACACTGTGTTCCTTTTGCAAGCAGGAGCTCTTTCACCATGGAGCTACTATTGCCTTAATAACCTCTGCTGCTGTCTCTTTGTTGCTGTGTGCTACATCCAATTCTTTGTTCATCACACACAAGAACCTGGGCACGCATCCCTGGACCGCATAGCCCATGGCAATGGCACCACATCTGGCTTGAATGTGTACTTCTGAAAATGCCTAATAAACCCCTTTAGGCCTCTTACTAACACATCCTGAAAATTCTTTTTCAGTGATGGAAGTCAGCAAATCTACAAGCTACCCCATGGGTGGGGTGAGTCAAGGTTCTCTAGCTCCAGTTCGAGGAGTTTCCTCAGATCCTGTCCTAACATAATGAATTAGTAAAATTATTATCATCACTCCTAAATGTATTACCATTGTCCCTAAATGGAGATTTCGGTGTTTCTGTCTTGTTATGAATCAGGAATCATGACACAGTAACCCACAGAAATTAATGAAGCAAAAGACAGTATTTCCTTTAGGATGAGCACACTGATTTTATCTTAAGATCTCATGCAGTGTGAAGTTACTCATTTTCTTGGCCTAAAATTTTCAAAAGGGAACTTTGGGATGATTGTTTTTAAATGTTTCTCTCTCTCTCTCTCTCTCTCTCTCTCTCTCTCTCTCTCTCTCTCATTCTTTCTTCTTTTTCTTTTATGGTTCTGGGATGGAACTCAGGGCCTCACACTCAGGCACTTTCTATTTTTTATTTTGAGACAAGTCCTTGCCCTGTCCATTCAAGAAAAAGTAGAAGGTGGAGACTTAATGTCATTGAAGAAACAAGATATTTCATAAAAATAAACATAAAGCTGCCATTCTTACTGCTGACACTATTGTTTAAAGTGTTTGCAGTGGATGGGAGCAGGAAGATTTAAAAGGATAGGGAAGGAAAAAGTTTTGCCCTTTTCCTCAAAGCAAGACTACTATATTGTAGTTCACTCTTTGAGCTGTTATCTCTTTGTTTCACACTAGGAGACCCATTATCATGCCACATTTAGGAAACAGATATTGCCCTGCTGAACCCTGTAAAAAGCATAACAGATACAGCCTCTCAGGACTAACACATTAGGAAAGAAAGTTTTTGTAGATACCTCCCAGTAAGGTTTAAAAAAGTACTTTTTAAAAAAGCTATGAAGTGATGTTATTTTCAATATGTTTTTTTCATGATACATAACGTATTCTTCTTAATATTTCTTATTGCTAGGAACTCCATTTAAAATACTAGGCTATCTGCTATGTTTTAAAGGAGAGATAGAAAGACTGAGGAGGATTGGAAATTTAAGTAATATGAGATAAACTCAATAGTCTTGCTGTGCTATTACTTTTACATACCCAACTTGCTAATGATTGCTCCAATTCACAATACCTAAAACTAAAATTATCCATATTTGGATTTTTAAAACTTTCCTGAAGGAAAATATACTTAAATAATTTAATTTACATGAAATATTTATGTAAATACTCTGATGTTTATACAACTGTCACACCAACTAGGAAAGCTCTGGAGTTTTGGGTGTTGGCATCAGACTGGGAGGAATAACCACATAGGTAAATGATTTCATTTCAGCATTATTTTAAGGGTGCTGCTAAGCTAATCACTATATAAATAAAAATCTGGGGTTGGGGATTTAGCTCAAGTAGTAGAGCAAAAGCAAAAGGCCCTGAGTTCGATCTCCAGCACCCAATCAATCAGTCAATCAATCATTGCTACCATCTGCCTGTTGGTACCATTTTTAATTTTTTTGTGTTACTGGGGATTGGACACAGGCCTTCACACTGAGCTATAGCCCCAGCCCTGCCCACTTTTTAAGTTTTGAGACAGTCTCGCTAAATCACTAAATTGCCCAGGCTGGGCTCAAATATGAAAACCACCTTCTTCATCCTCCTGGAGCGCTGGGATTACGGGATATGTCCCACCACGCCCAACTGCTTGTCATCATCTTATATTTTTAAAACTGTAGATGAAATTTTTAACACTTAAGTTTTATTGAAGACTATAAAAATACAGAAACACCAGATTCTCGTTTTAAAGTAGAACTGACAGCATCTTCCAGAGCCTTCCTAGTGAGGTAGGATAAAGGAAATAAAACTAGGTAGAAAGGAGACCAGGACATTGAGAATTTAAAGTTGTACTTTTAAGAAACACTGCACTTCAAAACAAGTTCTTTTCCTGCTTCTGGAGGCCAACAAAGCATGTGACCCCTTCTTTGTCCTAACAGTATTACATTCCTGAAGACCCATTCCAATAGTCTATAAATTATCAGGCACTGGATTCTTTTCACCTACAAATTGCCCTTCCCTCCAGCCCAAAAAACAACTACATGTCTAACCATAACTCTGCTTCAAACCCATATGTGTGGCTTATTCTGTAACCCAACAGTGAAAATAACACTTCCAAGATCACACATACTGATAACAGCCTTTAAGTGTATGCCCTACCTGACTGTACCTTGTCTCATTTCTTTGAATACCTGCACTCTGCTCTTCATTATGTCCTGTATCTTCCTGTAATAAATCTTTCTAATGCCTCTTTTTACTGACACATTCTAAAAATTCTTTTCCTGAGACAATGTCAACAAACCTACATATTTATCTTAAAGGGGTGGGGTTATGTGCCTTATTTCAGCCTTGGAGACCCTCAGACTCAGCCCGTGACACTAGTACTGCCTTATTCTTGTCGTCCAAAACAAAACAAAAACAAAAACAAACAAAAGCCAAAAATTCAAATTCCAGATACAAAATAACAAATGAACCTGCTGATAACATTTTTCTTAGGGTGTTAAGCCCTACCTTAATTATTTTTCTAAATTTTACATTTGTCCCTTTTCAAGAATGAGTAGTATTTTTTAAAACTGATTAATACTTGTGAGAACTGGACTTACCTTCTTCATAGTAACTAGGAACAAACAAAAAAACCCCCATAAACTCTACTCAAACTCAGATAAAACATATTTGTTCATTAAAGTTCATCTGCCTTAGATAATTTTTTCTCTTCATATACATTAGTACATTAAGCCAACTTTTGAGCCATGCTGCAAAAACTATACAAAATGAAAAGACTTCTTAATTCTGATTAAGAAACCTCAAGGAAAAAACAAAAGCCTTATACTACAAAATAAAAACAAAATGTAGAGACACTGGGACTTTGGCAACAGCTCAGATCAATAAGCACCACAAGAATGAGGAAGAAAATTTTTGTACAAACATATACAAGAACAGTCCAAAAAGACATATTAAACATCCACTTTCCTGAAGAAATAATGGCCTCGTCAGATAAGCCCTGAAACAAGTGTGTGTGTGTGGGGGTGGATTTTAATGAACAGACTCTAGCTCTGTCTTGTATCAGCCCACTGTATCAGCTCCTGGCTTGAGGGCTCTCCTTTCCTTCTCACAGTATAAACCTTTGATCAGAGGCCCACCCAACAATTTCTACGGAGGATAAGCTTGGTGTGCTATAGGTCTTTCTTTGGAAAGCTGCCATCTCCCTTTCCACCCTAACACCTGGGCTAACTCCAAAATCCAGGCAGTCCTTTTATGTTTTGAGTTGTCTTAAGGCAAACTTTTTAGCATGGAGACTTAAGGCTACAAACTTTACAAGTTGATCCTATTATATAATGACCTCAAGGCAGGAGTTTTTCAAATGGCATGAATCAAACACTTGGAAATCTGAACAGACTACAGTTTACATTCATCTCAAAGCCTGAGATTAGGAAACTATCAGCTGGTTCCAACTAGTTTCCATGCTGGCTTGAAGTTTGAATAGATCTACTGTGCAGACATTAAACATTCTGTTTAAATATTATACATTAAATCTTTTTCCTATCAGGAGAGAAATGGAGAAGGCAGAAACAACAGGCAAAAGAAGAAACAATCCAGTTAACAGACTTGTGACTTCTACACCATCTGTAACAAGGGGAGGAATTTCAGCATGTGTTTCAAAAATACTTTGAAGCAGGTTTCTAAATAGTCATCTCTACTTGGCATAAACTATTTTTTTCTACAAAAAAGTATCTGATTCTTACAAAGGAGAAAGGAACCCAGAAAAAAATGGGTGGTCTCCTGTTGTGTGATAAAACAGCCAGTATTATAATATTACAGTAATTATTTTAATAACATAGTGGATGCTCCATAGTAATAAAGAAATTGTCACTCTACTTTGCACTATGAATCTTTGCCACACAGAAGAACTTCCTGAGAAATTAAAAACTTTAATCCTAGTTATTCTCAAAGGACACCTCAAATCCAGTTGAGGTATTGAAGAAGACAAAGATTCTTGCTACTAGGAAGCTATTATCTACTGATTTTTAGGCTTAAGGCCCAATAGTTTAAGCACCAAATTGGCTATTCCAGTAAACCCCAATGTCATTTGCCCATAAATTTTCAGTTAATTGTGGCTTTTGATATTAACACTTAAAAACAATTTGCTAACACAAGTACAACCTTTCTTTTTTTTTAACTACAGAAGTTATAGATGCTGAGTTTAGCTAACACAGCAGTTTCTTAGGATTACTTAAAGTATGCTTCTCCCATAGGCAATTTGCAGATGGGTTACCTCATGTTACGGTTTATATCTAGCTGTCCTCCAAGAACTTCATGCAATCTCGGCAGGGCTTTTGGCAGAAGAATGGATGGGGGGTGGCGCGTGCAACAGCTGACTTGGTATTAGGAGATGGGCTCTGGTCAGAAGAGACAAGTCACAGGGGGCATGACCTACAAGGCTACAGCTCCCCGCCAGCTCCTCCCTTCACTATGTGCTTCCTGGCTGTCATGAAGTGAGCAGCTTTCCTCCTCGCAGGGCGTTCTGCCATGTCACTGACCATGCAAGGGCCGGCACCTCTAAAACATAAGCTAAAATAAACATCTCCTCTTTGAAAGCTGCGGGTGCCAGGTATTTTGTCCCAGCCACAAGGAAAGTGATTAAGGTAACCTCACAATCTCTTTTAGCTATCACTCAAATTTAATTAAACTGTAAACATCACTGAACAACCAGGCTTATCAATTATGTAAGGGAAACCAAGACGCAGCAGTATCACAAGGCAAAAAAAAAAAAAAAGCCTTGAAGGGAAAACCTTTTCTTTGTATTTTCATTGCATTTTCTAAAACAGAGAGAAGAGCCATGATACTTCTGGTTATTTAACCAATAAAGCTGTATTGAACTGTCAGCTAATACACAAGTTTGATAGCCTCAGTTTAGGGGCTGGGGATTTAGCTCAGTGGTTAGAGCGCTTGCCTTGCCACAAGGCCCTGAGTTCGATCCCCAGCACCAAAAAAAGAAAAAAAAAAATCAAAAAACAACAGCCTCAGTTAAATTTCTTAGCAAGCAGCTTAAGCTATTGCTTTCTTCTCTGCTGCTTTTCAATCATATACAGTCATCACTATAAGAAGTTCAAATCTACAGTCTAAACTGTGACTCACAGGACACAGTGGTAGTCAGAAGCCTCTTCTTTCTTAATCATCTTTTCCAACTTAAGAGTGTTCTCCAAATGTATGAATGGCTTAGATGCTGTGACAAATGACTTAAATCACTTACACATACAGTTTCTATGCTTACCTTTGAAGACACTGTAACCTAAAATTCCTCTAATAAGCCCACTAGAAAACTACTTTTCTCTTGCAATAGGTCTTCTTGGCAAAAAGTTGAATTCAGTCAATGATTAACTAAAATGAGACTCCAACTCCAAATCACAGTTGGATCTATTATTTCAGTTTCATAAAACTTTCCAGTCCCTATATTTTGTAAGTAGGTTCACTTCTGAATATAGAAGCCTTTTAAGTACTGACAAATTTTCTAGCGTTTATCTAGTCTTCTGTGCCAGCAGCTGTCTCCAAATTACCATGAAGAGGCATCTCTGTTTGCAGAGGTTCCAAGAATAGTTCCCTTCTCTGTGGGAAGACAGCGCCAGCAACTGCATGCTTAGTTGACTCTCTCGCAGGTCATGCTTAGTATTGGATGATGGCTATGGCTTGTCAGAAAGAGTTCAGAGAGGTTTCCAGAGCGCAAGCTCCACGGAATGATAGCTCATACACTCAGTCATCTTTGTAAGGACTTCATCAAAGTCCCACGTCTAACCTATTTTCATGGTATCAGAAAGGACAAAGCTGGGGCGATAGTTAACATTTCTGTCAACTTCAATTTCTTCATCTTCTTCAATTATCCTGTCCTTCATCTCCTGAAACTTCCTTCAGGAACTTCTGTGTTTCTCCAGTTGTCTGGTCCACCTCTTCACAAATAGCATCTAATGTGCCACGAAACGCCGCTAGCATGTGGATTTATGCCACAACCTTCTCTGTGTCCTGGTGGGTAGAGAGAATCCAGTCCTTAGGACCAGCACAGAACCCGGCTTCAGTCAGTTTGTTTCTCACTGGACACACCCCCTTCTCTCACTTGTGTTTCTTTTTGTAGTTCATGGAAACACATCCACACACCCTCCTTCTGTTAGAGGTCCCGGCTGCAGCTCAAGGGGAGGGCACAGGCCACCCAAGGGCCGTCAAGACCACCCAGTCACAGGAGCCGCAGCCACAGTGACTATGTATGAATTCTTTTACTTCACAATTAGTTGTACATAGACACAAGAAAAATAACATCAACAGATACCATCTCTAGGTTAAAGTAAAAAGAAGAAAATGCGTGTACTTAAGGGAATGATAAAATTGATGTGGATATGAATTCTAAACGTTGTTCTGACCAATAAATGGTGAGAGAAGGAGTAGGAAGACCACATATTCTCTGCAAGTTTTGAGTTCTTACGGTTGACTGACAAGAAGATTCTTACCATGAGGAAATGAGTAATAATAAATAAATCTTTATAATTATAAAACATGAATTGCATATAAATTATCCAAACGGAATTCCTAGATAACTTTTTAAAAGGAGGTAGAGATCTTGAGGTCATCGATAGGATAAATTTTGACTCCCATTCTCAGATATGGGGGTTAAATTTCTAGAGAATAAATATGAATGATCAGCAGAGGGTGAAAGAAAGCCCTATGGACTCAAGAATTATATTCTTGCAGGTGTGTCCGACCTGTAGCTCATGGGCTGGACGTGTCTTTTATAATAAAATACAGTTTTAAAAAGGAAGTTTTGTGGCTTATATATATTAACTATGTTATATTTTATATGCATCTCAAGTAAATTCCTCATGGTTCAGTGCAACCCAAGCAAGGCAGGCATGTCCAACCAGCAGGCTGCAGGTTGGGTAAGTTTGGTAAAGCACTGGCTAGTTTCTTGGTCTGCTTTCTGTTGCTCTAACAATATATGAGAATTATTTTGGTTCATGGTTCTGAAGGCCGGGAAATTCAAGACGAGGCAGTCATATCAGAAAGGGCTTGTGCTGTGTCAAAGCACGGTGAATGGCACCACCTGACAGGAGTGCACAAGAGAGGGGCAACTCGACCTACACAAAATGGAGGAGTGGACAAAGGGGAGCGGACATTTTATAACAAGATGCTCTAGTGAGCACTAATCCATTCTTAAGGGAACAAATCCAGTTTCCCAAGAAAGATATTAATCCCCCTTAAGGCCTCGCTTCCCAACACCACTGTATTGGCAACCAAATTTCAGTGCAAATTTTAGCGGAGACAAACCACACCTACTAAACTAAACTACAGTAGACATGGGGCAACTTTCAGGAAGTCAGGCTGAAAAAATAAGAATTAAAAACTGAGCAGAACTATCAGTGGCTATGCACCACAGTGCAGACAGTCTACAGTTTCAGTCAAGTTGCTAGAAAAATGAAAAAACACATACAATCCTCAGAAAAATGAAACAGAATTCAGACCTGTTATGATATATTACCTCATTTATCTAGTATTCAATTAAAAATCATTAAACATGTAAAAAGCAGGAAAGTGTGACTTATGCTGAGAGATAGGGGGAAGAAAATTGAGTATAACTGAACTCTGAATGGGATCAGATATGGGATTTAGTAGAAATTGCAAAATGTTTTTATAAATATGTTAAAAGATTAAAGAAAGATATGATTATTTAACAAGTAGGAAATATCAATAAACAGAAGACAGCTGCAACAAAGAACCACGTGAAAATTCTAGAGAAGAAAAGCAAAATAACTGACAAGAAAAATTCACTAAATGGGTCCAAAAAATAGACCAAAACTTTCAGAATAAAGAGTCAGTGAATTTAATAACAAATTTATGGACTGTATTCCAGCCAAAGGACAGAGAGAAAAGAGATGTTTAAAAAAGAGTAAAATTTTAAACTTTAAGCAATAAAAATGTTCCTGTTGTGGACTAAATTGGCCTTGCACTAGACTTAAAAAGCAAACAAAAAATGAACACAGTCTCAGAGATCTATGCAATAATGTAAACTGTTCTAACATTTGTGTAAAGAAAGAAATGGCGAGAAGGAAGAAAAGGGGACTGAAAAAAATTTGAAGAAATAATGGCACAAACTTCCCAAATTTTACTTTTTAAAATTAACCTGCAAACCCAAGAACTTCAATGAATCCCACGCAAGATAAACAAAGGGAAATACATTTATATGGACAATCAAATTGTTGAAAACAAAGAGCCACAATGAAGGGTTCTAGATTTTAGCTTACACGACGCTTACAAATTATTTTATTATTGTCTCATAAGAACAGAAAACACAAGATTCCTGGGCTATAAACAAATGACTTTATTATTTACAGCAAACCAAAAAGGGTATGTACCAGTACATTTGCACCGGTTCACTTTCTTTCTCAGTCCCAGAGGGCCGATGTTTATAACATAATGGATCGCTTCACAGGACAAGAACCAAAGGACAGGACCCAACATATTCTGAGTAAACAGTAGAGTCAGTTTTCTTTTCTCTCCCCAGGCAATGAGCAGTCACACGACACTGCATTTCGAGCAATTTAGTTGACTATCTTATTAGCTACAGAAATGGCTTGGCATCAAGAGATGGACTAACCCAAGAAGCCAGCACACTCAGCAAGAACATGCAGGAACAATTAAGAACCCTAAAACTTGCCAGTCCCAAACAAACTTTAAAAACATCCTTTAAAAATCCAAGGGTTTCAGGTAATTGAGGAGAAGGGAAGGGGAAGAGGCTACCTATGGTTATAAGATTATTTCTTTTTGGAGTGATTAAAATGCCCTGAAATTAGACATTTGTGATGGTTTCTCAATTCTGTGAATATACTAAAAACCGCTGAAACGTACACAATTATTTTGAGACAGGGACTCACAATGTTGCCTATGCTGGCCTCAAACTATCTTCCTGCCCATACCCCAAAGCACCTGGGATTATAGGTGTGCACCATAATTGTCTTCTATATACTTTAAAAGGGTGAATTTTATAGTACATGCATTATTTCCCCACAAATATATTGATTTAATACCAAAGAAGGCAACAAAAGGGGATGATAACAACAGAACAAGACATAAGATGTACAGAACACAAATAGCAAAGTAGACAAATCCAAACATATCAATAATCAAATTGAATGTGAATGAAATAAGCAAACACTTCCATCAAATGACAAAGATTATCAAACAGTGCTATACAATGGGTCTTGAGTGTCCCCATAAATGCCTATATGTTGTCTACATCCATCAACAGATGAATGGATAAGGAAAACGTGGAAATGTGGTTTCATATACAATGGGGTACTATGTTGCCATAAAGAATGATAACTTGAGGTATTCGTAGGTAAATGACTACAATTTAACATAATGTTAAGTGAAATAAGTCAAACACACAAGCTCAACTATCACATGGTTTTTCTTATATGAGAAACCATATATATATGGTGTATACATATATAGTGTATATATACATAGTGTGTGTGTATAAATAGGAAGTCAGGAGAAGTTCAAATACCTCCCCAAATTACATATTCAGTTGTCTTAAAAACATTTCAATATATATGCTAATTTGTTTCATTTATACAAATAAAAAATAAAGTTGTACAATGTGTTCTTTTGTGTACCTTGCTTCTTTACGTCAACAGTATATTTGCTAGATTAGATCAAGTTTTTGCTTGGCAGTACTTCACTTTCATTGCAATATCTGAGTATAACATAACTTATACACACTTTGCTCTTGATGGACAATCGGGTTGATTCCGGTTTGGAGCTATTACAAATAATTCTGCTAAAATTTTCTCACGCAAATCTTTTGGTAAATATATATACATATTTCTATTACATATATACCTAAAAGAATACACTTTGCTAGGTCATAGGGTATGCATATACTAGTTTCATTATATAAAGCCTAACTGTATGTAGATGGTTCCAACAATTTACACTACTGTTACCTGATGGAGGGTCTTGTGGAAATTCTTTGCAGGTTCTTGGTGTCCTGAACAAAGACGGAGGCCAGACACACAAAAAAGGTAGTAAGCTGTACACTGATTGAAGGTGGAGAAGAAGTATATCATGCACAGTGAGAGCAGGCTGTGTACAGATTCACACTGGTGGTAAGGATAAAGGGCGGGCTCTTTTGTGTCTGGAATTCCTGGATTGGAGTCTCCCTCATGTAAATGAGGCACTGGGACAGCTGTCCTATCAAAAGCTCACTTGGCTTAAATTGTTCTGTTGAAAGACTCACTCAGCTTCACACTAGACATACGTGAAGAATTGAAAACAGCCCTTTTCTGACTGGCTCCATGCACAGTGGTCAGGAGCTGCAGTCATCTTGGATCCTGTGTTCTGTAGATGTGCCCTGGTCTCTGTTGACTTTGACGGACTCTGCCCAGCTGTTTGACTGGTTTTGCCCCAGCCTTAATCTCCTACCTCACTGCCATTAGTAGCAGGTGAAAGTCCCAGTAACTCCACAACCTCACTAAAAGTAGGCACTGTCAATCTTTTAAAATATTAATTGCTGTGAACATTTTGCAATCATATTTTATTGGTGCTTTCATATAAATTTCTCTAATAATGGTATCAAGCAGCTCGTATATGTTTATTAAGTCATTTGGTTAATGTTCTAGTCATCTTTCTGTCAGTGTGACAAAATGCCTGAAATAATAAATCTTTAAATAAGAAAGGTTTATTTTGGCTCACATTTTTGGAGGTTTAAGTCCCTGGTTGATTGGCCCCAGTGCATTTAGGCTTGTGGGGCAACAGTACAGTACATTCTACCAGCAGCATATAGTAGAAGAAAGAACTCACCTCATGGCAGCCAGGAAGGGGCGGCATCCCAATATCCCCTTTAAGGGCACATGCCCAATGACCTTCCTCTCCTTGGTCCCATCTCCTAAAGGTTCCATCATCTCACAATAGTACCATAGGCTGGGGCCCAAACCTTTAAAATGTTGCCTTTGGGAACAATGGCTTTTCAACACCAAAATGTATACAATGTATGTATGAGTCTATGTATCCATCTAACTTTTCTGTCATTTTTAGAGATTTGGAAAGAGGGAGAAGTTGGGAAAACTAGAACTTTTTCTCAGTCTGCCATCTTGATCCAATTTTATGACTAAATTTCCAGTCACATATTGAACATTTTAAAACCAAAACAGACAGCTGCTGGTATCATTATGATCTAATTTGGAAACCTCTGCTTCTGAGGTGATGTCATACTAAACAATCTTAATTTGGTCCCCACGTTAAAATGGGCATCTGCATGACACATGTGAATAATTTTTATTCTCCTTCCTCAAAATTAACTCCCATACTTTAATATTTTAAAAAAAACTGAGATACTGTATTACAGAGATTCCTACTTGTAACAGCAGTAACAAGAATAATCTTTTTTTATCAACTATAGCAATGGACAGAAAGAGGAAAAATTAACTTTTCTAAAAATTTTTAAAGTGTGAAATTTGAAAATAAGAAAACACAATTCAGATGATTCTGAAACTTTTTCTTATCACTCAATTTTGAAATCACTTCAACGTGAAGACTCTCTTTCCAACACTAATGAATTTAGGAATAAGGTAACACTGATTGAGAATTGCAATTGTAATTGTAAACTTTGAAATCTAAAATGGTCTCTGACCAGATGTACAACAGAAACTTTATAGAAAGACATGTAACTCTGAAATAAAAGATATTTTTCTAACAGTTAGAGCTAAATAATTCAAAAAAACAGTCTTTGATATATTTCTTAAATACTCAATGCACATCTAACATGTCCTATGCACTGTCTTATGCAAGGGGCTACACCACTGAACAAAACAGACAAAATATTTTATAGGACTTATATTCTGATAAGTACACATGACTGAATAATCTGAACTTGGCCTTTCTGATGGAAATTACTAATAGGATAGATACGTGTTTAAGACAAAGCACAAATACAGATATCTCTCACAGCAGTTCATCACCCAAGCACATAAAAATATGTTTGAGGATATTTATAATCCAGGTAACTTTAGGTACTGACTTCGAAATATTAGAAAATTAAGATCTTGTCTGAGAATGTGAGCACGTTCATGTGACCTGAAACTTATCTAGGTAAGCGATTCACTGGAAAGGTAGTTATTTTAAGTAATGTGCTAGGTTTTAGATAACTCTTAACAGCTTTTAATTTATATCATCAAACCAAATAACTGAAATTATCCAGATGTCACAACTGTGACGACAGGAAAATCTTGGGTCTAGAGAAGTGAGATTTTGATCTAGAGCCCAATATGATACGACACTGCCCAACAGCTACTAGTCGCCTGTGGTTATTTAACTGAATTAAAATGTAAAAATTAACTCAGCCCTAGTCACACAAGGCATAGTTCAAGGGTGCAGTCACCACATATGCCTACGGATAGTGCAGATACAGCCGGGCTGGTTCCAAGGAAGCAGAAAAATCGACTGGACATTTCTGTTTTAAAGACTTGGAAGAAAGAGGCTTGCCACTGCTGATGAAAGCAAAACCATTCTAAAGAATGTTACACGTGACCTTTATAATGGCAAAATAGTAGTTTTTCTCCATTTCTATTGCTATTTCTATTTTTGCATCTTGTTTTCTTCTCATCTCCTAGAAAATACGTCTTCATTTTTAACTTTCTCTTTCTTCACACTTTCTCCTACTCTATTTCCTTATTCCTAGTCTCCTTTCTCTATTTTACAGCAATATTCAGTCCACCTTTAATAATATGATGCATTTAATGGAAATTTTAAACAGAAATTTCTCAATGCTAAAAATTAAAAAGTATTACTTTTAATGTATTTCCCTAAAAATATTATATTCGGGGGAGAGTTTTTTTTTTAAGGTACTTGACTTTAAATACCTTTTAAAGTATGTATTTTCTTAAAATGATTACCCTTCCAACAGAACGAGTTTCTCACCATAGAAAGCCATAGTGAAAACGATGTGCCATTCTAATTCCGGCCTCTGGGTTCCCCGCAACGAGGAAGGACTCGCTTCTCCCAGTTGCGAAAGACGCAAGGCTGTGGTCGATTAGCCGAACTCCTACTGCCATCTAGCGGGGAGATGCAGCAAGTGCTCCGTGCCGCGCGGCGGTTGCCAGGCAACGGAGGCAGTGCCTGGCTGGCCTAAGGAGGTGGGCCATTCCTAAGGACGTTGAGAGTGCTTTTAATAACCCTGCTTCTTATTGGCAGAAGATCTCTCCCTCAATCGCCACGAGCCCATGAGCAATAGATAACGTCACACGTTGCGCGACTCCGCCCGGTCTAGCACCGAGTTTGGAAGTGCGGAGTTACACGTTGGACCCTGGCGCGCCTCAACGGCTTCATGTACGCTTCGCAGCTCCTGCTGCTGCCGGTGTTCCTCCTGATGCTCCCCGAGGGCGCCCGTCCGCAGCCCTCCTACTTCCCCTCTTCAGTCCCGCAGCCAGCGACGCAGGGAGGGGCGACGCAGGGAGGGACTCCGCAGCCCTCGGGGTCCTCGGAGACGTCCGCGGCGGCCTCGCACGGGGCTGGGCTCTCCACGGCGGGCCCGACCCTCGGGACGCCCTCGGCGCCGCAGAGTGGGGCTGCGGACTCCCTTCCAGGTGAGGGCGGCTGGTGAGGTGGAAACACCGATTGTCAGATCTGAGAGTCTGTGACAAAAGTTGACTTGCCGTAAAGCGACAGCTGGGGCTGTCGGAAGAGAGGGAAATAGCACTTGGTCGAGTTCGGGGATCCTCATCCCGCTCTGCTTTTTGTTGTACTTTCATAGTCTTACCGACCTGTGTCTGCGATTTGACTCCTGGAGCCTGCGATCTAAATTGCTGCTGCGACAGTGACTGCTATCTTCTCCATCCGAGGACTGTTTTCTCCTTCTGCCTTCCGGGCAGCGTCAGGTGAACTGAAGTGCTCAGGTTGAATCCTAAAGTGGATTGGGGCCTACAAATGGGTCATATTTGGGAGAATGAAAAGTTAGCTTTAATATTTCCTACACCTGCCTCCACTCTTACATTGCCCTCGTGGTTCTTCCCAGGTGTGACCTTCCTCCTCTGATTCTTTAGAACAGAGCGTCCAGTCGACGTTGGGTGTTGCACTGTAGCTGCCCAAGGAGCCTGTCAGTGGCATGTGACATCCGTAGAACACTTCTTTAGACCTACCTCTGCCTGCTAAATGTATCCTCATCCTCTTTGCTCACAGGTCTTCAAGTTGGGTGTGTGTAGACAACTCTCTTATCTTCAGGAGTAATTCCCCATTTCCTTCCAGAGTTTTCATGGATTCAAATGGCTTCAGGCAATTTTGTGTCCAGGTGAACAACTGTGAGTAGAAACGTATTAGCTGTTACTGTCTTACATTTTATTGAGGAGTGGCTTTGTCTTTGGCTATGTTTAAACTTTTCTTTTTGTTTTCCGAATCTCTTATCACTCTTTATCCTTCTATTCCCTCCCCTGCACACTCTGACCCCAGCCCCTTAGAGAACATTTGCAATTCCTTAGGCCCTATAGACGGTGGATCAGGTGACTCATAGAACTTTAATTTCAATACTTTTAATCATTCCTCTTAGTTTAACTAGTCACAGACTATCTTCCCTACTTGCTACAGTCTCCAACACAGCACTCACTGAATTCCCTGTACCTGACACATTGCAGGCACCAAGTCATGAATGTTTTAACAAGTGAGTCTGTCAACCTTGGTTTTGTTTTGTTTTCATGAAGCAATAGGATAGGGAAAAGAACATTAACCATTTCAGTCCACCCGTTTTCTTACAAGCTGCACACACTTGAGCAAATCTCTTATTTCTAGGCTCATTTCTCCAACAGTAAAATGAGAAATTCATATCATTGGCCTTGGATATGAAAGTGTTCTAAAGCATGTGGAGTACAGTAAAGAGACACAGTGATTATTGTTGAGTTTTTTAATGGATTGAGAAATTTGCTAGTGATAACTATACCATTTCTAAAGATATAAGCTAATATATTATTCTTTAAATATGTCTATGAAGCAATGTCTCCACACAAAATAAATGTAAATGTCTCTTAAATCCCTAAAAGTCAATTATCTGATTTTACCTGATTTGAGAAAAGAAATTGCAGAAGTATATTGGTCTCAGAAAACAGTTTTTGGCTTGGGAAGACTTGAATTTGAAAACAGGTATCAGGAGTCCTATAAACATTTAGATTGTAAAAGGGTAAAGGGAGCAAGGTGATTTTGGTTTGGGTTTTTTTTTTCCTTTTTTTTTTTTTTTTTTTTGGTAGTGCTGGGGAATGATCCCAGAGCCTTGCACATGCTAGGCAAGTGCTCTACCACTGTGTTATAATATACTTCCACCCCTATGAATTCGTTACTTTATGATAAGGTTGCCCTTTGCTTTCCAAATTTTCTATTAAATTCCAAACCTATGATCATGTTCTAGGGCCATTACCACAGGATACAGCTGGTGCTCCCTATTTGTAATCTCGCCTCCTGCTTCCCATACCATCCTGCACACAATTCATGGACCAGTGGTTTCCAGCAACACCTGAGAAATACAGCTATTTCCAATAGTAATCGTGGATTATTATATCAATGAACTGTCCTCGAATGAGGCTGAGGAATAGATGCGTGTTTAGTATGAAAAAGGCAGTTCCAAGTCTCAGATGGCCAAGAAAATGGGTACAATTAGCAATTTGTGATGAAAAAAGGAAGCTTGATATATGCTCCTGTTTGGTCCACACCAGATGAATCTCTGATACAAGGTGGGACTGTTTCCACAGGAATATCATAAAGTTAGAGATAATATGTGATCTGTTTTCCTCATGACTCAGGTCTTATTACCTTTTGGACTCTGTCCAGGTGACCATAATTATATAAGGAATGAAAGAAGCAGGAGCATGTTTTTGCTCCTCTTTTTTCAGGTCAGCAGACAGCTTGGAGTAGTAAAGCAGAATGCTATCTATTATCAGCTGTTCTACATCTCTCTCTTGGTTCTGAAGTGTTTGCTGTAAAGAGATGACTGTAGGCACTTGGATAGATGTATACATTGCTCTAAGAGGAAGTATAGAATTGTTAGAGAAAATACCTTTTTTGGGTGTCTGAAATGTTGACTGTAGAAATTAAAGGAAAAAGAAATAATACCAGTTAATCTATATACAGTGGTACCTCGGTCCGTGAATGCTTGTATGCAAACAGTTTGGCTCGCAAACAGAAGTGTGTGGCAAAATTTTGTTTTTGTTTCCAAACTCTGCATCAGGTGACAAACATGACCGTGGCCATCTTTCCCACACAAACACAAACATGATCATTTTTTCAAAAATCACAGAACAATTTTAAGTTTGTGAACCAACGCGCCACTGAGAGCTGGATATATTAGTGCAGTGTAGAATCGGTCAGTTGAAGTTTAGAGGAAACAGGAAGATTGAGGAGAGCAGATGAAATATTATTTCTAACTTTACTGTATTCGTATGGAACCACTACCATCTTGTATCAGAAACTCATCTGGTGTGGACCAAATAGGACCATTATTCCTTTATTCATCACACATTGCTTAATCATACCCATTCTTAGCAATTAGAGATTTGGAACAGACTGGCATTCATTGATCCTTTTCTTCACTTAGGTGTTAATACTATAACAGTAATTAACAGGTTACAAATAAATTAAGAGATAACAAATAAATCTGAATTATTGTCTCTAGTGGTGGAGTATTGATTTGGAATCTCTTGGGAAATGTTGTATGACTTGATCTGGTTGGTAGTAATACAATATGTGAATTTGTAAACATTCTTTTAATTTATATTTTAGTGCATTCACACACATCACTTCATGTATGTGTCAATAAATATATTTTTAAAAATTATTTACCTAATAGGGTGATAGATCTTTTGTAAAGGGGAAGGAGACCAAGAGGTGGAGGGAGGGGAGAGAGGAGAGAGGAGAATGAGATGAAAAAAGAATTTAGATGTGTTATGTACATGCTAACTTGCCACAGTAAATGTAATGATGAAAAAAAAGTGAAAAAAATTTTAAAATTAGTTAACCTGGCATGCCAGGTATTTAAAAATAACGGTTTTCCTTTTATCTAAACTTTTCTTTTTAAAAACATTTTAGCAAAATTAAACTATTTCCAGAAGCTCCAGAAGGTCAATGCAACCAATTTTGAAGCCTTGGCTGCAGAGTTTGGAGGCAATTCATTCATTTCATTTTTGCAATCCCAGTTACTGCCACCTTTTTACAAGGTGAGACTGAGGAAGGGGATGGAACTGTTTAGTTTTTTCCCTTGTGGCAGGAAATTAGCAAAGTAGCTTTGTGGTACTTTTCTACAACAGGTAAACTACTGTCAGCTCTTTTGGAGGGCAGTGCTAGCCATGTAAATAAGCCACTGAGTTAACCTTTGTTTCTACTTTCTCTTTTCTGATGTAGTTCAATCCAGTCTTACCGTGGAAAAAAATGTCTCCTATATTTTATTCAGGCTGGGGACCCCATTCTGACCTACTTTCCCAAGTGGTCTGTAATTAGCTTGCTGAGGCAGCCTGCAGGAGTAGGAGCTGGGGGAGTTTGTGCTGAGCGCAATCCTGCAGGTAAGTCCAGGGCAGAAGTACCAGCCTTTTTGATTGATTTAAAATAGGCCTTCTTATTTACCACTCCCTTAATTGTGTTCTTAGGTTTCCTAGAGAGTAGAAGTACAACCTGCACTCATATCTTCAAGAACCTTGCAAGAAGCTGTACCTTGGATCCAGCCCTGGATGCTGCCTCTTACTATAACTTCACAGTTTTGAAGGTGGGTGTCCGTCTCTCCCCACTCCATCATTGTTATGCGTTTGAAATCAACATGTTTCCCACTGTTGTGAAATAACACTGAACTGGAAGTCAGAATCTCCAAGAGCTACAGAAGAGGTAGAGGGCCTAACAACCCTATCATCTGAAGAATAGTGGAAGAATTAGGGGAATATATCAAGAATAAGACATATCACCCTTCTGGCTAATAGGATTGACTTAGGAGTGTAGGAGGGGGTGGTATCTCACTATTTCACCAAATTTCTTCCTCTTACTGTTCAGTAGAGCTCATTCAGGGTAGATAGTGAATTCTGCCCAATCTCTAACCTAGCTGTCTCTGGCATATTAATCTAAGGAAGAGTGAGGAGGGAGAATACATTTATCTCCCACCACCAGCACCATCAAAGCATATTGGTAGTCACATGAAACCACCAGCCCATGGCAATTTTATGAAGATAGGTATATGCATACTCATGTCTCTACTCTTCACTTATTCTAGATTCCACAAGGTATGACCGACCTCCAGAATATGAAGGTATGATGCTATTTATCAGGAAAAAGAATATTTGGGCTCTTGGCATCTGAAGCAATTTCAGTTTGGATTGTAATAGTGGGAAAAAAAATGTGTGAAGTATCACAGTCAAGTATGGATCTAAAGCAAAGTGGTCAATATGATAAATAGCTTCATGTGAAGCAAAGATTAATGCGGCGTTAGATAAGTCTGGAAAACACTGAATTAAAGACTACATTTAAGGTGGGCTTCTTGGGGTCTTTTAATGCTAGACATCCTTGTTAATATCTAAGAGGGGAGTGTTGAATACACTATTTCTAAAATGTGTTTGACTATGAAGCCCTCATATCTAACAATTAGTGTTCTAAAAGTATGTTTCGAGGCATACTGATTTAGAATGACATTTGAGTTTTAAGTTGTAGGCCTGCAGTGGAAGGAGGGAGACAAAGGATGGTCAAGGAAGGAAAAATAATCATTTTGATATAAGATATAATAAGAAGAGAAAATGTATCTCTCAATTTTGATTGATTTGCCTCTTTCCCTTACTAGTTTCAGGTTCCTGTAACACTTGCCTCACAAGCCAGCCCTCCTTTATTGGCTGGAAACACTTGTCAGAACGTTGTTTCCCAGGTAGGCTTGTTGATTTCACATTGTAGACTGATAGTGTTGATCAATACTGCCATAGGTGTTTCACCTTCCACAAAGTACTAGACTGACCCCAGCAGAACTTTTGTGCATTTCCCGAAATATAACATGTCCAGAGTTCAGCCTCACTGAATGCACCTTGAACTAAGATGTCAAGAGTTCAGCCTCATCTTCCTCCCTACCATATTTTATTTATGTCCATTGTCACCATCCTCCAGTAATTCAGGTTCATAATATTAAAATAATTAATGCCTCTTCTTCCTTTGCCCACACAGTCTATTACTAGCTTTTACTGACTGATCACATTTCTTTTGTTGACAAAGTCAGTATCATCTAACAGTCTGAAATAGATGAATCAACTTGTCCTTCTCTCTTCTAAACAGTCTAACCTAAAGAAGTAAGAGATATCTTAAAGTGTCACTTTACAGACTGTGCTCAGAAACTTCAGTTTACCTTTAGTTGCTTATGACTTCCAGTACCCCCGTGTACTATCTTGATGTATATTCAGACAGTGTGAGAGCCTAGTAACCTGGGTTTCTGTCCCATGTATACCTCTGCCTCTGAGTTTAGTACTTGTCCACCTCTACCCACAGACAAAACTTACTTTTGCTTAATCTTATCTCTTCCATGAACTCTTCCAAAGAGCCATTTTGGTCTTTTTTTTTAATGTGCAAACGAAATTAATATATTTTAAAGTCATTTTTATCTTTTTATGGTATTTGTGTTTGCCATATTTAAGACAGGCAGAGAATCTTCTGTCCTAAACATAATCAGTCCAGTCATTTTACTAATTGAGTCTTCTTTTGCATTTCAGGTCATCTATGAGATAGAAACCAATGGAACCTTTGGCATCCAAAAAGTCTCTGTCAGTTTTAAACAAATCAACCTGACTATTGAGCCAGTTGTTTCCTTACAGCAAGACTTCATCATTCACTTTAGGGTTAGAGCCCTTCTCCTGTAGGAGATCTACTATCTGATTAGAAATAGTCCTCTGCTTCTGTAATGAATGCAAAATAGGATAAGAATATGAAGTCTAGAGCTGGATGGACTGACATAGCTCTATAATCCCAGCATGTGGGAAGCTGAGGCAAGAGGATCACCACAAATTTGAGGCCAGCCTGGGCTATGTAATGAGTTCAAAGCTAGCCTAAACTACATAGTAAGACCAGGCCTCAAAAAAAAAAAAAAAGTCCAATTCAGTCTGCCAAAGAGAGTGTCAACATTTAATATTTCTTAATGTAACCACAGTAATAGATATTCAACATTTATTTATTAAACTTTTCTCTTGCCTGTCTGGCTCCTAGCAAAGAAGTACTCAAATCAGAACTCATAGCAGGGCATGGTAGTGCACACTTGTAATCTCAGCAGTCTGGGAGGCTAAGACAAATTTAAGCCAAGCCAAGCCAGGGCAACCTAGTGGCTCAGTGAGATCCTGTTTCCAAGGGCTGGAGAAGTAGTTTAGCAGAAGGCCCCGTCTTCAATCCCTCGTACAGAGGAGAGGGGAAAGAAGGAAAATCAGAACTCTTTTTTTTTTTTTTTTTTAAACAGTCATTTTGAATCATAAACTCAGCCAACATTCCATGGGAATTTTAAAATAGATTTTCTTGTATTTCTGGGCATTCATCATTTTACTTCCCCAGTGAACCTGTTTCTAGTCTTGATCACTACCTTTTGGCTTTCTTCTACCTCTTCTTGTTTTTTTTTTTTTCCTTTCCTTTTTTTTGGAATACAGCAGAGTTCTCAACTCTGTGATCAGCTAAGTCCTATGTTTTACAATCCATCTCTAGAGCATCTATACGTCATTAAAATGTATTTTTAATTACATTTAAATTCCTCTGGCCAGGTGTGGTGGTGCACACCTGTAAGCCCAGCACTTGGGAGGCAGAGGCAGGAGGATTGCTGTGAGTTCAAGGCCAGCCTGGGCTACATAGTGAGCTCAAGGCCAGCCTGAGTGAGACCCTGTCTGAAAAAATGAAAAGAAAAAAACAAAAAGAAGAAGAAAAATTCCTCTGGTTTCAGCCAGACTGAATATACCCCTAAATTGATAGTGACTTTTGAGAAATAAGGTTAAGGGATCTTGGTAGATCTTTGGTTCTAAATCAGCACATAGTGAATTTGAACATTCAGCTCACTTAAGATTATTTAGTGAAGGGAATAAAAAAGGAAACACTGGAGTATAAATGCAAAGTTTATATTCTATTATGGAGATTGTTTAGTGCAGCTCATTTATTGCATTACCTTAAAGAAAGATAACGAAGCCAGGAAGTGGAAGGTGGGAAAGCATGTTTCTCTCAATATCTGACTTTTCACTCTTTCTGCAGGCTTTTCAACAAAGCACAGCTGCTTCTGTTACTGTTCCCAGAAGTGGTAATCCTGGCTATATTGTTGGGAAGCCACTGCTGGTTCTAACTGGTGATACAAGCCACTCCGTATCCTTTTTCAAGCTGAGTGGCCTGTTGCAGGCTTAATGAGAAATGCTGCAGCAGTTGATCTTCTGGGTTTTCCAATTCTTGAGTTTCTCTTATTTTTTAAGCAGCACTTTCTTTTACCGAACTTTATTAGTGCCACAAAACACCAAAAGCCTTAAAACTTAGACTGGCTAAATGTGAAGACTGCACTGATTTTTGGTTATTTTAATGAGATATTTATAATGTACGTTTAACCATTTTTGAGAAAACAGTAATTGTCTCTGTATGTTTTACTTACTAAAGGGAAAGAACACAAATTTGTGACTTAAATATCATGATATATTACTATAATATAAATAGGGTTAAGGAGACAACGAAAGCATAAATTTTCCAGTTGTGCCTACTTTTTCTGATATGATCTCCTTGACCAGCACTTTTCTACCTGAGATGACCCTCCTGCAGAGCCAGGGTAATGGAATTTGCTCTGTTAAAAGACATGAAGTACAGTTTGGAATGAATGCAATATCCGGATGCAAGTTCAGGTAATTGTTTGCTTCTGCAACATTTCCCACAATTTTGTCTCTTCTTGTAGAGAATATGTTGATATGTTAGCTTTTTAATATTTTATATGACAGTTCAGAAAATGGAGGCGTTAGGAATAGTATTTAAATAATACCATGTTGCTAAGAGTTTCCGGCAGTCCTTAATACCTACTAAGGATTATTTCCTGTAATCTATTTTATAGTGTTGTTTCTAATGTTTGGATTAATATACTAATGCGGTTATACTGTTGTTAGCATTGGACATCAGCCTGCACGGTGTTTAATTACAGGCTAAAGAAGGTGGACTGTAGCCAGTTGCAGAATGAGATTTATCAGATTCTTCATGGAAGCCCCAGACCAGAGCGTGTTGCCATCTTTGGTAATGCTAACCCAGCTGAGAAAGGAGGGTGGACCAGTATCCTCAGCAGAAGCTGCAGTGTTTCAGTAAGGAGAGAAATGTACTTTCTGATGACTCATTTTCTACCTTTGCAAATTATGGATTAATAAGGTTAAAACTACTTTTGTTTCCATAGAAACTGTTTGTCATACAAGGGAGGATATAAGAAAGCATGCCTATTTGAAGCCATTATTTCAGGAAAGTTAGGTTTACAACCTATTTTCCTTTCTCAAAAAAATTTAAAGGTACAAAATCTAGAGATTATCTGTGGTTCAAAAATCACACCGTGTGTTTCAAATATTCTCTTACATTCTTAAATGTTTGGTCAGCACAGATTATTTCACGAGTTTGAAATTGTGTTGTTGTGGTTGTAAAATTTTCTGTTTTTACATTTACATAGAAGTATATTAACAGGTTAAAATGGAAAGTATATTAAAAAGGTACACTTTTCCTGCATCTTGCAATTAATCTTCCTAGAGTAGTGCTTTAAGTATGCTATGGCTGGGGATTTACTTCAGTGGTTAGAGTGCTTGCCTTGCAAGCACAAGGCCCTGAGTTTGATCCTTTGCACCAAAAAAAAAAAAAAAAAAGTATGCCATGTTTCTATTCTAGAAATGTAATGATTTTTTGATGCCTCCATAACAGAGTCCTTGGTTGGACTTCATGATCTAACCCTCTAGTATCTTTAATCCTGTGGTCCAGTCCTTACTTCATCCACATGGTCTGCTCAAGGCCCATACCTTGCACAAAGGAAATACTCAGTAATTATTTAAATTAATAGTGACCGTCTCTACTTGGCATCCTGTGCTGTTCTAGCTGTATATATATTTAAATTTTTTTTAAGCAAGAACATGTATTGGTACATTGTGTACATAATGAGTACATTTATCACAGTTATCTTATACCTGTACATGATGTATCTTGGTTTTCTCCCCTCTTCCCCACCCCTCCCTTCTGTTCCCTCCTTCCCTATTTACAGCAGGTTTATTCATATTTTTCCATTATTTCCCTTTCCCCTCTTTCCTTTTTTCCCTTCCTGCTTTTCCCCCTTCTCTCTTCTAGTTCTCCTCTCTTTTGAATATTATCTTCCTTTTTTATAATCTCTATTACACCTCTTTGTCCTTATTTACACTTACAGTTTCTCATCCCAGAGAAACAATTCGATGTGTACTCATGAGTGTCTATTTCACTTAAGAATATGTTCTCAAGGTACATCCATTTACATACAAATGTCTCTAGTTTATCCTTTTTTATGGCAGTGTACTATTCCAAGGCCTAACATCTAGAATATACAAAAAACTCAAAAAAATCAAACCTCCCAAATTTAAAGACCCAATCCAAAAATGGGCATCTGAAATGAATAAACATTTCTCAGATGAAGAAATTAAAATGGCAAATAAATATATGAAAAAGTGTTCAACATCACTAGTCATTCGAGAGATGCAAATCAAAACAACGTTAAGATTCTATCTCACTCCAGAAAGAACAGCGATTATCAAAAAATCAACCAATAACAAATGCTGGTGGGGCTGTGGGGAAAAAGGAACCCTCCTCCACTGTTGGTGGGAACGTAGATTGGTCCAGCCACTGTGGAAATCAGTATGGAGAGTCCTCAAAAAAACTACAACTAGAGGTTCCATTTGATCCAGCTATTCCCCTACTGGGGATCTTCCCAGAAGAATTAAAATCATCATACCGTAACAACATATGCCCAGCCATGTTCACGGCAACACAATTTGTAATAGCTAAGAGTCTTGGAAACAACCTAAGTGCCCAACAACCAATGAATGGCTAAAGAAGATGTGGTTTGTCTAGTTGCATATATTTTTTAAAATACTTTTTTTTTTTTTTGAGACAGGCTCTTGAGCTCATTACATAACCTAGGCTGACCCTGAACTCACAGTTCTCCTGCCTCAGCCTCCTAAGTGCTGGGATCATAGGCATGCACCACCATGCCCAGCTCTTTTTTTCTTTTTAATTAGTATGCAGTAATTCTAAATATTTATGAAACATAGTGTGGTATTTCAATACAAGTATACAGTGTGTGCTGGTAAAATTGGGATAACAAGCATTTCCATCTCATTTGTATTTGAAGCCTGTGAACTTGTCTCTACTGATTCTTCATGAAATGTGTAATAGGTTATTATGAACCGTAAGTACCTTATTGTACTATAGAACATTAGAAATTATTCCTCCTATATAACTGCATTTTGGTATTAGTTATCCAGGTTTCTCTTAAGAACCCCCATTCCTAGTCTCTAGTAATAGCTATTCTACTCTTTTCCGTTCAGTGTTTTAAGCTTCTGCTATGAGAAAGAACCTATGTTGTTTGTTGGCTTATGTTACATATCATACTGTCCCCCAAATGTCCATTTAACCACAAGTGAAAGAACTGCATTCTTCTTGTAGCTGCATAATATTCATAATATATTGTGAATATGATATAGGTGGTTATTTGTATTATATATGAATACTGTATTCATATATTATGATATATACTGTGAATAACATATATATATGAAATATTTTCTTCATCCATTCATCCATCAATGGATACCTCAGTTAATTCCAAATGTTGGCTGTTGTGAATAATACTGCAGTAAAATGGGAGTGCAGGATTCTCTTTGATGAGCTGATTTCATTGCCTTTGTATATATACCCAGAATCGAAATACCCAGAAGTGGGATAGCCAGTCCATGTGGTAAATCAGTCCATGTGGTAAATCAGTTTTTCGATTTTGGAAGACTCTCTGTTCTCCACAGAGCTATACTATTTATATATTCCCATCAGCCGTATACAGTCCTGCCAGCAGTTTCTCCAATTTCTTGCCAGCAATTTTTTGTTCTTGTTTTTTGATAATAGCCATTCTGATTAGGGTGAGGTAGTATCTCATTGTAGTTTTGATTTGCATTCCTGTGATAGCTAGTGATATTGAATATTTTTTCATATACTGGTAACCACTTGTATTTCTTCTTTTGAGAAGTATATATTCAGATCATTTGCCCATTTTTTAATTGGGTTCTTTGGTTTTCTTAATTCCTTGTAGATTCTATTTCCTTTGCTGGGTGGAAGCTCCTTAGTTTGATACAATCTCATTGGTTCATTTTGCTTTTGTTGCCTATGCTTTTGGAGTCTTATCCCTATATATAGGTCATTGCCTGTACTGGTATCTTGAAATGTTTCCCTGTTTTCTCTTGTAGTTTCATGTCTTTTATTTATTTCAAGTGGATTTTTGTGTGTGGTGAGTGATAGAGGTCACGTTTCATTATTCTGTATATGCATATCCAGTTTTCCTGGCATGCTTTATTGAAGAGGCTCTCCTTTCTCTAGTGTGTGTTTTTGTAACCTTTGTTGAAAATCAGTTAGTTGTAGATGAGTGGATTTATTTCTGGATTCTGTATTCTATTCCACTGATGTATGTGTTGGGGTTTTCGTTTTTTTTTTTTTTTTTTTTTTTTTTTGAGGGAGGTGCTAGGGATTGAACTCAGGGCCTTGTGCTTGCTAGGCAAGCGCTTTAACACGTGAGCTAAATCCCCAACCCCTATGCCGTTACCTTGCTGTCTTGTTAACTTGACCCCTTCAGTACATCATGAAATTTTGATGGGTATTATGATGCCTCTAGCTTTGTTCTTTTTGTTGTTCTTCCATGTAAGTTTTAGGATTGTTTTTTCTATTTCTGTGAAGACTCCTATTGGTATTTTAGTAAGATTTCATTGCATCTGTAAATCACTTTGAGTCCTGTGGACATTTTAACAATATTAATTTTTCAAATCTATGAACATGGGACGCCTTTCTGTTTTTGTATTTGTGTATAGAGGTCATTCATTTCCTTAAGATTTTTCCTAGATATTTAAATTTTTGTAGCTATTATGAATTGGATTATTTTCTTGATTTCTCAGCAAGTTAATTATTGGCATATAAATTGCTACTGAATTTTGTATGTTGATTTTGTATCTGACAATTTTAGTGACTCATTTATCAGTCTACCAGTCTTTTTATGGGGTCTAGGTTTTTCTGTATATAGAGTCATATTGTGTGTGAATGGATAATTTTGTTTTTTCCCTTGCTATTTATAGGCCTTTTCTTTTACCCAATTGTTCTTGCTAAACCTTCCAGTATTGTGTTGAATAAGGATGGTAAGTAGACATCTTTTCTCGTTCTAGATTTTAGAGGAAATGCTTTCAGCTTTTACCTATTCAGAAGGATTTTGACTGTGGGTTTGTCATATTATTATGTTGAGATGCTTTCCTACTATACCTTATTTGTTAAGAGTTTTTAATCATGAGAAGTTGAATTTTATTGAATGCTTTTTCTGCATCTATCAAGATGATCATACGAGTTTTGTCTTTTATTGCATTGATCTGATATATTACATTTATTAGTTTTCATATGTTGAAACATCCTTACAACCCTGGGATAAATCCCACTTGATCATAGGAATGATCTTTTTGTTATGCTGTTGGATTAAATATGCTAGTTTTGTTGAGAAATTTTGCATCTACATGTATCAGGGATATTGGTCTACAGTTTTTTTTTTCTGCTGTGTCCTTGTCTAGTTTTGCTGTCAGAATAATGCTGACCTCGAGAGTGAGTTTGGAAGAGTTCCCTTCCCTTCAACTTTTTGGAATATTTTGAGACAAATCCTTTTAAAGATTAATAGAATCTAGCACTGAAGCCATCTGTTCCTGGGCTTTTCTTTTTTGGAAGACTTTTTATTAGTGACTTAAGTCTTTTTCCTCATTATTGTTCTGTTCATGTTTTCTGTACTGTCATGGTTCAATTTTGGTAGATTATACATGTGTAGAAATTTATCCATTTTGACTGGATTTTCTAATTTGTTGGTGCATAGTTGTCCATAATAGTCCCTGATAATCTTTTGTATTTTCATGGTATCAGTTATAATGTCTCCTTTCTCATCTCTGATTTTATTTGAATATTTTTTTGTCTTGGTTGATCTAGCTAAGGTTTTCATCAGTTTTAGATCTTTTTTTAAAAACTAATTTCATTTTGTTGATCTTTTGTGGTGTTTTTGAGTCTCTATTTATTTCTGTTCTGATTTTTGTTATTTCTTCTAATTTCAGGTTTGGTTTGCTTTTACTTTTCTAGTTCCCTGAGTTGCACTGTTAGGTCATTTACTTGAAATCTTTTTAATTTTCTTTTTTTTTTTTTTAATGTTGGCATTCATTACTATGAACGTTCCTCTGAGTAGTGCTTTTCCAGTATTCCACAGGTTTTGGTATATTGTTTCCATTTTCATTTGTTTCAATAATTTTTTTAAATTTCCCTTTTGCTTTCTTGGGTGACCCATATTGTTTAAGACCATGTATATTTATACAACTTCTAATGTTCCTCTTATTGATTTCTAGTTTTATTCTGTTGTGGTCAAAGAACATATATGATTTTAATTTTTTAAAATATGTTGAGACTTATTTTGTGTTCTTACACTTCCTGAAGCATGTTCTGTGTAGTTGTACACCTTTTTATATGCCATATCTCTACCCAAATTTGCCTTCAGTCGCTGTTTACCTAGTCACATATTACTCATCCTGGTTCCATAAAGCCATCCTGAGCCAGAAATTGCTATTTTTTCTGACATTTCACAATAGTGACTATACATCACTCACTGAGCATTTCTTTTTTTGTGAGGTGTTTAGGGGTGCTGAGGATTAAACTCAGGGCCTTACACTTCCAGGCTAGCACTCTACCACTGAGCTAAATCCCCAACCCCTCACTGAACATTTCTTACAAAACACTGCACATTTTGTTAATCTCTATGTTGGTGATTTGCTTTTTAAATGTAATTTTTTTAAGATAAAGAACAATAATATGGTCTGTTGTGAACTTGTATTTCTTTTAAGCTGTACTGCCTTCCACATTATTGTATAATGCTTAAGAAATAATACCTCAGTAATGCATTGTGAATGACTATAGCCAACCATCAGGCCATTTGAGCAAATGTTTCTTTACTTCCTGCAGACCATGAACTGTACTTCCTGCTGTTTCATACCAGTTTCTCTGGAGATCCAAGTGTTGTGGGCATATATAGGCCTTCAGTCCAACCCACAGGCTCATGTGGCAGGAGTCCGATTCCTATACCAATGCAAGGCCATACAGGTAAGTCATGACTTCTAAAGAACCACTAAGGCTTACAAAATTGTTATTGACTTATCAGATATTTGATGACGTGATTACTTTCTAACTTCTGAAAACCAATTTACGTTACCAACCAGTGTCTGTTTAGTATGAGATGACCCAGTTAATTTTTAAGGACCCTCCCTGGTTATTGAAATTAACATTTTATCATGGTGAATACAACCTGTGTCCATTTTTCCCAGTTTTTTTTTTTTAATTCCTGTTCTCAGATTACAGTACAGGGTAATGTCTTTTAAATAATCCTACCACTTTTATTGTATTGATTGATTCAACCATGGAACACATTTTCTGTAAGTATGTGTTCACCATGACGATGACCATTATTACAGTCTTTGAGCTTGTAGATTGCAATTAAAGTTACTAGTATGACTAGTTTGTAGTCATCAGTTCTTAGTTCTTTGTATTCTGTTGAATAAATGCTTTAATCTGAGGTAAATGTATATATAAGTACTTCAGCTTTGTAAGTTCAAAAGCATGTTATTTTCATTTTACCTAAAAATGATTAGGGCATGGTGAAATGATTGTCGTATGAACTGGTGTATCAGTTTATTAACTTTTTTTCTTTTTTTTTTTCGATGCTGGGGATCGAACTCAGGGCCTTGTGCTTGTGAGGCAAGCAGTCTAACCACTGAGCTAAATCCCCAACCCCTAACTTTTAATGAAAAGTAAAACACATTGAAATTCCTATCTGTTGCATTACACTTACATCCAAGAAAAGAAATAAATTTGAGATTACATGTAGGTTAAAAGGAAAATATCTTTAGCTCTCCCTCAAAGCAAGGTTAGGCAACTCAGTTCTCTATGCCTACAGTTAGGGTTAGCACTCAGGTTACTAGAAACTATTACTAAGAACAATCCATTCTTTCCCTTAGAAAGAACTGATTTTTTAAGACTTATTTAATCTATTATAGATCCTGCACTGATCCATTTTCAAATTTTTCTAGACTATATCTTGACTCTTTATGAGTTCTGTGTTGAGAAGACATCCATGGGAATGTTCTTTATTCTGATTCTGCATTAAAGCCACTCAGTGCCTCTTTCCTATATAGATATTTTAACCAGAAACTTTATAGTAGTTATCAGAATTTTGCTTTTCAAATTACTTTGCTCTCCGTACAAAAACCCATTTTACATTCAGTCTACCTGGCCTGAGTGACAGTTAAGAATTTCAGTTGTGCTTCGATCATGCATAGCTGAAGAAACATTATCTGTTCCAAAGATGAGGTAAACTTGTCCAGAACTTATTGACAGGAAGTGTGGTATATACAAAACCATGGTCCATTACTTAGGGTTTTTTAAGTAATTAGTGAAGATAATTTTGACTGTGTGAAGTTTTTTACTTTATGCCCTAACTTGACAAGCTCACCTCCATGAAAAATACCATGCCCCTGTAAAAGTACAGGAGTTATGAAATAATAGTGTTTTTTACAAAAGTTAATCACACACAAGTACTTCCTTCTAAATAAAGATAATTTTATCATCTAGATAGAAAGATTTTCTTTTACTCTTCAATCTTGAATGGAAATTTTCTCCAGAAATTATAGAAACATACTTACTTTTTCTTTACCCCTTAATTTTAAATCACTTTCCTATATACACAGGCTTGTCTCTTAGGACCTCCTGTGTTGTGGTTTGTTTTTTTATTTCTCAGATTAGCTATAGCTTATCCAAAGAAAGCTAGTGTGTGTGTTCCATAGCTTCCAAAATGAAAAAGAGTTACACTTAAAGAATGTATGTATTTTGAGGTTCTTCCCTAGCCTACTGACCATTCTTTGAAAGTCTGTAGTTAATAATGGTCTCACCTAGGCTGTGTCAGTCTGCTTACTATGCCTGAGCAATGTTATAAAATGAAAATTGAGCTGCAAACTGATAGCTTGGTGACTGCATTTACCCTGTAGATCTGTTTCATTTGGCTACAAAGTGGCTTTTGTTTTGTTTCACCTTGGCTTTTAGTTATTTTAATATGTGCCAATATGTAAAAACCAGGAAATCTTATCTAGACATCCAGACGTCTATTCTTGAAAACCTAACAGTACAGGCCCTGTTCATATGTATCACCAAATGAATCACCTCTCTTTCAGATTATCTAGATCTGTTGCCTGCAATTGGTGTGGCAAGTGTGGGTTTGTTTGTTTGTTTGTTGAAAAAGGGTCTGGCTATGTAGTTCAGGATGGCCTTGAACTCACGATGTAGCACAGACTGGCCTTGAACTCTGTGGCGATCCTCCTGCCTCAGTCTCCCAAGTGCTGGGATTACAGGTGTATGCCACCGTATCTGGCAAGCATGGGTTTTGAATTGGACAGGCCTATGTCTAAATCAAGTTATTTTACTTTTCTAAGTCTATCTCTTCTAATTTTATAGGTTAATAATATTTACTGAATACTCAATACATGTTTCATCGTATCATTATCATTGTCATCATAGCTTCTTTGGTTCCAGGTACAGAAGTAGCATATCAAGGAGATTTGAGGCAAAACAGAAAAAAACAAAAGTAGGTATTAGAGCAGTGGGTTTTATACATCATGACCCCACTTACAACACATAAACATATAAAACTGAAATACAGTTTTGTAAAGTCATATCTTTATACAGTGCATACTGTGATATTTTCTATTCCATTCTAGTTTATTCTGTCATGGCTTTTTTCCCCCCAAATACTAGACATGACCCACTAATCGGTCACAATTTGCAGTGTGAAAAACACGTCAAAGATTCTTCTTAGTCTGGATTTCAAGACTAACAATACTGTTTTACTTAATAAGTGTCTTTTATTTATTTTAATTGAAAATTGGCTCTTTTTTATATCTCAGTCAAGTAGCATATGCTAAAGAAAGTACCAATCTATTTTTAAGTATTAGGGATTGAACCCAGGAATGCTTTACCACTGAGTTACTTCCCCAGGCCTTTTTATTTTGTATTTTGAGACAGGGTCTTACTTAGCTGTCCAGGCTGGCTTTGAAATCATAATGCTTCTGCCTCTAGCTTTTCCAAATAGCTGGAATTACAAATGTGTGCCACTATGCCTGGATAGTTTTAGTGATTCTTTGTCATATCGACCCCACCAAGAATCTGTCGAGAGTTACTGATTTACTAGAAAAATACACAACACTCCTTATATAGCTTCAAGAGACTTACTGATGTTCAGAACCAGGCTAAGGATCTCTACCACGATCTCATAAATGAAAAGGTGGTATACTTGAAAAGGTAAAGAACACTAAACAAAATAATTAAAGAAAAATTAAACATGAGATTTTAGAAATAATTGCTACAAGCAAACAGGCTGGGAAGTGGTAAAGAAGAGTTCTGTTTCTCTCTTCTGTCGATGTCTTAGAAAACACAAGCTGACTCCTTCCAAGAAGGTACAACAGTAGAAGAGCCAGTGAGCTTGACCACACCACCAGTTTCTGTTACTAAAGTCTTCCTTTTTTTAAAGCATCAGTCAGTATTTTCCTTTATCTCTTAATGAGTTGTTAGACTATAAAAGTACTTTTCCTTTTCTATGGTTCTTTTTCTTAATACCCTGTATAGAAGAAACTCACCTAGTTTATAAAAATTATTTTATTAACTTTTTTTAAAAGAACTTTTTAAAGTTTGCTCAAGTTCCATGTTAAAACATGTAACCTGACACATGAACTTTAACTGTATTTCTTCTGTAACATACTGTCTGTGACCCCTTGAAAATCTTGATACCTTCACTGAACTCTTTAAAACAAGTGAGGGAATTTAAAGTCTTTCATTGGCTTATTCATCAAATATACATTTGTCCCTAAGGGAAAAAATGGATAAGCCAGGAGTGTTCATAGACCTGCAGTCCCAGCACTCTGGGAAACTGAGTCAGGAAAATCACAAGTTCAAGCCTAGTCTGGGCAACTTGGCAATTTAGACCCTGTTTCAAAATAAAAAATAAAAAGGGGTGGGAATGTAGCTTAGTGTAAAGGCCCTGGGTTTGATCCCCCACTGCTGTAAAAAACAGAGAGAGAGAGGGAGAGAGGGAGAGAGAGAGAGAGAGGGAGAGAGGGAGAGGGAGAGAGAGGGAGAGAGAGAGGGAGAGAGAGAGAGGTAGGTAATGTATACCTTATAGAGAGAGGTAATGTATACCTTATCTGGAAGAATATTTGTATAAATAATTCATGAATTATTTCTCAGAAATTATTCTCCTTAATTTTACTTTGTTTAAATCACTAGCTCTCCTAAAATCATAGTGTTAATACTAGAGTCAGTTAATTTAAAAATAATGTACTTATTTGAGAAAAAATTACTTTTTAATGGGCCTTTACAATCTTCATTATAGTTAAATAAGTTCTAACCATCATGATAGAAATTACCCTATCCGATTGTGTTAGATGAAAAGCAGATATAACAAACACTGGATTGAAGTCTGATTTGGATAAACAACTGTAAAGCACATTTTAAGATAGCTGGGGAAACCTGAATATGCACTATATTTTAGGTGGGAAGAAATGTTATTGACATGAAAAAGTACAGGTTAATGTATTCAAGAAGCAGATTGTAAAACTGACTATTTGGTATGATCCCATATGGTAAAAAATGAATACACAGACACCTGTGTGTATACATGAAGATATAGATTAATAGTGGTATTCTTAGTAATGGAAATATGACATTTTTATTTCTTAGTTTTCCTTATCCATATTTAACTCTTTATAATAGCTTGCTCTTTTTGCAAAATTATACTTTCTTAAAGTCACTAGGAAATACCTAAAAGTAACTAGATGTTATTTTAAAGATGAATTTATTCAGGTTCATTTGGAATAGCATGACAAAATATAAAAGATCTCTTTACTGTGAGTTATTACTAAAAGCAATTAAAAGAGGATCTATATAAATGCATCATGGAGAAGAGCCAGCATTAAGGTATCTGTCTTCAAATGGATCTATAGATCCATAAAAAGATTTATAGATCTATAAATGTCCTAGGAGGCATTTCGGTAAATTGACTCACTGATTCTGAAGTTTACATGGAAATGCAAAGAACTTGGAATGACCTTTCATGACTTATTCAAGACTTCAAGATTTACTCTAAATCTCAGACAATGTGGTATTATAGACAAGGAGACCAGCAGAACAGACAAGAGTCCAAAAATAGGTCCACAATCAATTCAGTGGAAAAAGTAAAAAAATTAACAGTCAGTGCTGAAACAACAGGATAAAATTGGAACTGTTGGAAAAACTTAAGAGGAAAAATGAACTCAGACTCCTATCTCACTCCATACACAAAAAGTACTTGCCTGTATAATAGAGCAATAAGTAAAATAAAGAATTATAAACCTTTAAAAAAGATAGGCTGTCTTTGTAAATTTGAAGTGGCAAAGACTTCATAAAGGTACAAAAATCAACCATGCAGCCTAAAAGATAGGCTCAACAAAAGATACTGTTATGAAAATGAAAAGGCAGGCTAGTTTGAGAGAAAATATTTAATTCACTATCTGACAAAATTTTATAGATAATGTAAGGGCAAAAGTTTTAAATGTATTTAAATAGATACTTCACAAGAGGAGATAAACAAATGGCCAATAAATATAAAAAGTTACTCAATATCATTAATCTTTTAGACCATGAGATACTACTTCATGCCTAGTAGAATAGCTAATACTAAACATATTTTAAGAATGTAGTACTGCAATTCTCATACATTGTATGAAAAATGGTACAACCACTTGATCTTCCCTGTGACCCAACAATTTAAGTGTTCCCCAAAGAAAATTAAAACATCCACTCCCAAAAAAAGTTGCATGAGAAAGTTCATACAGCATTATTTATAATAGCATATAAATGGAAAGAACCAAAATATGAAGAGAATAGGCAAATTATGGTAGTTGACTCAATGAAATACTGCTCAGCAATAACACAGAATGAGCTACTGGTATACAAAACAACATGGATGAATCCCAAAAACATTTATCTTGAATGAAAGAATACACACAAATATGCTCTTAAGAGTCCATCTATATGAAGTACAAGAAAAAAAAAAAGTTAATCTTCAATGATAAAAGTCACTGGTTACTTCTGGGAAAGGGATAGGGAATAGACTGGAAGGGGCACATAGGAACTCTCTGATAATGGCCATACTCCAGTTCCTGTTTGGGCTACTGATGAGATCATGTACAATTACCAGAACTCACTGAGCTAAGCACTTAAGATATGTACATTTTATTGATTATAAATTACACCTCAAAAAAAATTACACCTCGGTAGAAACATTAAAACCAAGCCAAAAAAAAAAAAAAAAGAAATGAAAAGGCATACCACTGACAAGGGAAAAATCTTCAATATATGTACCCAACAATGTTCTGTGGCAGGGGGGGGGCATTGCTGGGGATTGAACTCAGGGCCTTACGTTTTCTAGGCAAGCACTCTACCACTGAGCTAAATCCTCAGCCCCAGACAATGTCCTTTTATGCAGCATAAAGAACCCTTACAGCTTAATAAATGACATACTTGCACCAAAGATGTATTTGTTCTACCTCATAATCTGAATTTGGCTACAAAAACCTTAAGCGGGTACACATGACTTTTTCCTTAATAATCATTTGTTTTTGTAATGATTTGACATAGAAGGTTAACATATAATGGTTTTTAAAATGTGATTATAAAGATGTAACACAATACATAGGGTTTTCATCTCATCACAACTAAACAAAACCTAATCCAAACTCTTTGTATTGTTACAAAGTAAATCTTATTTGGGGACAATGGGTTTTGCTGCATTGTGAATTGATTAGAAGCACATAAATCCCACAAACCTCACAAAGTGACAAAACAATTACTCAGGACCTTGTGCTTACTAGGCAAGTACTCTACCCTTTGAGCTAAATCCCCAGCTCCTGTTGGTGGTAACTTCCAAAGTAAACATAAAATATTGTAGTTTAAGGCAGCTTTACACAACAAAACTGGTAAAAGAAATGTGCTGACTTGGCTATATGTGTTTTGTCTGTCCTGATAAAGAAATGAGGTAGTAGACTGGGAGGGAGTTGTTTTTGCAGTGCCTACATACTGAACAGTGAATTCTCTAATTTTGTCTACGTAACTTTAAAAATGCAAATGGAAAAATAAACTTAAATTTAAATATAACAAACTGAATTTAACTCTCAAAATCCTTGGTCTGCATGTGGCACTAAAACTCAGATTCTAAAACGGGTCAGTAACATGCAGTATTATCCAGTGACCCTGTTAAGTGCAATTTACTTCCTTTTAATTGGATAATATACTGGGCTGGCATTTTTCCTAAACCTCCACATAATTACGGTGCCAATTTATTTTTATTTTTAATTGACATACAATAACTGTAATTGTGGTTTGTTTGTTTTTTTTTTTTTCAGTGCTGGGTATTGAACCCAGAACTCATACTGACCTACATCCCTGGCCCTTTTTTAAAATTCTGAGACTAAGATCTTGCTATGTTACTGAATTGCCCAGATTGGGCTCAAACTTGGGATCCTCCTACCTCAGCCTCCTACAGTGTTGAAATTACAGGCATGTGTCACCATGCCCAGCTTAATTGTACATAATTATGAGGTACAAAGTATTTTGATACATGTATACAACATATAATGAAATCAGAATAATTAGCAGTTATTGGTCAAGTCAGAATAATTAGCATTTCTGTCACCTCAGACATTTATTGTTGTGTTCGAACATTCAAAATTCTCTCTTCTGGCTATCTCGAAATACATAGTAAATAAGTACAGTCACTTTACTGTGCTATAGAACACCAGAAGTCATCTGTCCTATTACTTTTTTTTTTTTTTTTTTTTTTGGTGCTGGGGATCGAACTCGGGTCCTTCCCCAGCCTTACATTGTATTTTGATACCTGTTATCCATTCTGTTTCTGTTCCTTTCTCCCTACCCTTCCCAGCCAAAGCAATTTTCTTCATAAATGAATAAGTATTTCATTTGAAATAAAATGAACCCATTTCATTTGAAATATTTATTAATAAATGTGTAAATCAATGAAGCACAGCCTTCAGGAATCCTCCTTAATAGCGTGGTGGAAAGTACCAAAGGTCAAGTAGATCTGTATTTGCTGAATCTTAAATAGCTACAATACATACTTTTTATCTTGAGATGATTTATCATTTGTTACTTTATATTAGTTTCTTATTTCCAGAAGTACTTTTTCTTGTATTGTTTGTCAAAAAAAAAAAAAGCCCACAAAACTTTCTGAATTTTTTGTTGTGGGTGGGGGATTTGTTTTGTTTGAGTCAGGGTCTCTCTCGCTAAACAGTTCAGGTTGGCCTTGAACTCACTATATAGCCCAGGCTGGCCTCAAACTCACCCTGATCCTCCTATCTCAGCCTCCCAAGTCCTGGGATTACAGGCATGTGCCACTACACCCAGCTCACAAAAAACTTTCTTGAGTGGCTGTGGAGATTCACTAGGAGGCGCTGAGGCCTGCACCACGCTGGGACTATAAGGGCTGCGCACAGACTGAACTCAGAATAGGGTGCCACAGGTGGGACTTGAATGCTTGGATGTGGAGGTAGAAGGGGAAGGAGTCAGGCATGATGGATAATGGGTAGGTTTTTAATTTGGATATTTCATGCAGTTCTTTCATATCTTATATGTGATATTCTGTTGACTATCCTCCAGTGTAATTTTACTTTTGCATTAACCCATGCATTTTTCACCACCTCTTTTTTTGCTGGATTTGCCTGAGGCATTCTTCTTTTTTGGTTTTGCTTTGCCTACAAAGTGCCTGCGAGTATCCATCCCAAGATAGACTTTACCAATGATTTAAGGGTGTGGACATATGAAACCTTATTTCCTTTACAAGTCTAAAAACAAAACAAAACAAAAAAAACCAGACAAGTGAATCTCTGAAAAATTAAAGTCTCATAACCTCCCTCACCATCCTGCTTTCCAGAAATTATTCTACCCCTTTACCTCTTTTAGCTGCTTATTCTGGTATTTACATTGATTACTAAGCATCATATATTTTTTTTAGCTTTTGAAGCATCAGTTTCCGGGATAATGTATTCATTTTCTATTTTCATGAGTTCAGCTTTGTTACCCTTCTCCTACTCATCCCATCACTCTCCTAATGTAGTTACATCAAAATTTTTTATTAAACCAATATTCAGTCTTTCATTCCTATGTAAACATTCATGCTGAGATAAGTAGTCCAATTTTTGTGTAACCTTTTATGTTTCCTAATATTAATAATTAACTCATATTTCATTCTTAGTTTTCTTTGGTCCAGTGGCTAAGACTTCTCACACTCCCCAACAGCTGTGTAAATGTTTTGCGATGCAGTTTTCCAAACAGTTGAACTTGCCATACAATCTATCAGTCCCACAGGCTGGGGATTTAGTTCAGTGGTTACAGTGCTTCCTAGCAAGTGCAAGGCCCTGAGTTCGATCCCAGCACCAAAAAAAACCCACTATCAGTCCCACTTTTTCCTGTGTATTTTCTTCATAGATACCTCCATAGCCTGTTGTAATAGGGACTAGTTACTAGCCAACACTTGTCATTGTCGTGGAACTTTACTGTCATCTTGGGAATTCTTGTGTAAGAGTCACTGTTTACTGGACACTATATTTGTTTTACTATATTGTTTTGATTGAGCTCACTTTGTGATGACCTCTTTGGAAAAAGTGCACATAAAGTTTGTTTTTTCTTTAGTTCATGTATCTAAAAATAACTTCATTCAGCCATCATCAGTATGCTTAACTAATCATTTGGCTAGTTAGAAGTTCTAGATTGAAAATTATTTTCACTCCAGATTTTGAAGGTATTTTCATTTCTTCTCATTCTAATACTACAGTTCAGAAGTTGTTTCAAAATCTGCTTTTTTACACTGGGAAAATAATGGAGGAGGATCACAGGTTCAAGCCCAGCCAGGGCAAATTAGACTTCATTTCAAAAAATAAAAAAGGGGTTGGGGATATAGCTCAGTGTGAAGGCACTGGATTCAATCCCCAGTACCACCAAAAAAAAAAAAAAAATCAATCTGCTTTTTATTCCTAGTAGTCTTACATTTCCATAATATGCCTTGGGTAAGTCTTTTCTTCATTCATTACACTAACTTGTAGTTTTTTTCATTCTTGGAACTCAGTTCTGCAAAATTTAATTATTATGACATGTTTATAATTTCCTTCTTACTATTTTCTCTCCTCTTTTTGGGGGACTGTAATTAATCTGTTAATCTGTTACAAGGAAACTACATTGATTTTCTAATTTTTTTGTCATTGTCTATTGCTTTATCTTTTTATACTTCATAGAAAATTGCCTCAACTTTATCTTTTTAACCTATTTACTGACTTTTTTTCCCTGCTTGAGATTGAATCCAGGGCACAAAGCATGCTAGGCAAGCACTGTACCTCTGAGGTACACCACCAGCCTGAGTTCTTTCTTATTTTCTGTCTCTTTATAATACCTTTTTTGAAGATATTAACAACTTTGCATCTTTATCTTTCATTATGTTTCCTTTGAGTTTGTTTATTCTGTTCATCTGGTAGTTTTTCTCTTTAATGTAAGTACCTTTGCTCACATTTGTTAATTACTGTCTATCCAAAATAAGAGTAAGCTACTGAACTGTTTGAAAGTTCACTGACCATATGTGAGACTTACTGTGACCTTCACTGTAGGGCAGTTAGGTGCAGTTGCTTTTGGGGTTGTGGACCTGCTGAACGTTGGGATCTCTGTGTCTTTGCTGTGATTGTTAAGTTTTTCCAGAGAAGGCCCTCCAGTCCGAATCCATCTGCCAGCATTTTAGAGCTAGATAAGGGAAGGGACTTTATCATACAGAATAATCCCTGTATGTTTCATTCTGTATATCACTCTGTCCTTCTCTATGCGCAGTGTCCCTAAGTCCAGAATTTCTCTGGCTTAAAACTATCCAGTTTCTTGTTGAGGTGAAGGGATAGTTGCCTGACTGTACTGAGAGGATGATAGCCATTTTCTCTTCTTCCCTCAGCCCTTCCTCCATTTCATCTCTGCTTCCCTTTCATCTCCTTTTATTGAGTCTTTTGGGGTCCTACAGAGACATTCCACTTGTTTCTAGTCTTGGAAGGTTTCCAGGGTCATCTTTGTTTCCTCTGTGAATGCTTGCCACTGTCTGTTCTCTATTTTCACATTTGTCAGGTCTCCCCATTTCGGTGAAGGTGGAGTTTTTGTATCTGTTTCTTGCTAAAGAGATTTTGAGGTGTAGAGAGAGATGACATATCTTTACATTGCTGCCTTAAAATGAAATCTAGTAATAGCTCTTGATGAGAACATATCCTGGGTGAGTCTGAAAGAACCACCCTGCTCAAACGATTCCTGTACCATGGGATTTCCTAGCCACTGAAACACCACTATTGACTTACAACTTTATATTTTACTAACCTGCACCTAAAGGTTGCCTCTTTGGGCTTGTGATTATCTTTCAGCCTTTCCCGAGTTAGGAGGCCAAGAAGACTGATGACACTCCTCATTTCTAGTTAAAAGGAGTCAGACACAACAATTAATTGTCTATTTTTTAATAGCTACTTAAGATTTTGAATGTTCCCTCCATAAAGAAATTATAAATGTTTGAGTTGGTAGATATGCCAGTTACCCTGATCTGATCATTATTTATTGTATACATGTATTGAAATATCACATTGTACACTACTAAAAATGTACAACTATTAGGTGCCAATTTGAAAAAAAATGTTTTTGGTATTGGAGATTGAACCTTGACACTGAGCTGCATCCCTAACCCTTTCTATTTATTTTGGGACAAGGTCTTGTTACGCCCCTGAATAGCCCAAGCAGGTTTCAATTTTGTGATCCTCCTGCCTCAGGCTGCTCAGTTAAAATTTTTTTGAAAACAGACAAATAGAGATCAATATATTAGTTCTGTTACTAATAAGCACTAGATAGATGGCTATGGCTTGGGTATTTGGCAGTGGTTTCCTCATGCAATATCCTATTCCAACAACAGCTGCCTGGAGTCTTCTCCTCCTGACAGCTCTGGAAAGAGTCAGAATAGCATATTAAATTAATTCCTAGACAACACGGAACCCAAAACTGAAAATCCATTCTCTGTTCTAACATGATCCCAAAGTATTTCTGTCCTGGCCAGTGTAGCTCATCAGGCAGTCTTTAAATAACACTCTTAATATACTTCGATAATGTCAGATCACTTCAAAAAACTGAAGATTCTCTTCTACTGTAGATATAGAAATAGATCCTATAGATATATAGATATCTATAGGATATAGAAATAGATATCTATAGGATATAGAAATAGATATCTATAGGATATAGAAATAGATATCTATAGGATATAGAAATAGATATCTATAGGATATAAGATATAGATATCTATAGGATATAAGATATAGATCCTCTTTCTACTGTAAAATTCCTGGGAAAAAATTAAAAGTCCTACAATAAATTCTTTTGTAAATTAGAGCCCACTAAAAATCACTACTTGTAAAACTCCTAATTTTCTTTGTCTGGCTAGTCTCAGTGAATTTTTTTTTTAATTTTAAACCAAGAACATGTATTGGTACATTTTACATATAATGGTTACATTCATCACATTTATTTTGTACCTGTATGTGATGCATCTTGGTTCTCCCCTCTCTTCCCCACCCCTCCCCTCTGTTCCCTCCCTCCCTATTTACAGCAAGTTTATTCATCATTTTCCATATTTTCCCTTTCCCTTTTCTTTCCTTTGTTGCCTTTCTGCTTTTCCCCTTCTTTCTTTCTAG